>QXTE01000038.1:4813925-5035070 GCA_003942145.1 Platysternon megacephalum | reverse complement strand
GTCTGTAATTGCCGGGATCACCTCTAGAGCCCTTTTTAAATATTGGCGTTACATTAGCTATCTTCCAGTTGTTGGGTACAGAAGCCGATTTAAAGGACAGGTTACAAACCATAGTTAATAATTCCGCAACTTCACATTTGAGTTCTTTCAGAACTCTTGGGTGAATGCCATCTGGTCCTGGTGACTTGTTAATGTTAAGTTTATCAATTAATTCCAAAACCTCCTCTAGTGACACTTCAATCTGTGACAGTTCCTCAGATTTGTCACCTACAAAAGCCGGCTCAGGTTTGGGAATCTCCCTAACATCCTCGGCCCTGAAGACTGAAGCAAAGAATCCATTTAGTTTCTCCGCAATGACTTTATCGTCTTTAAACGCTTCTTTTGTATCTCGATCATCGAGGTGCCCCACTGGTTGTTTAGCAGGCTTCCTGCTTCTGATGTACTTAAAAAACATTTTGTTATTACCTTTTGAGGTTTTTTTATGTTCTTATGTAAAACCGCCAGTGTGGGGGTTGAAGGACTGTTCACCTGCTAGAGCCCTTGTTGAAGTTGGGAGTGATCTAGCTTATTGGCATGCATGTAGGTTTTTATTGTTTTTAATGTGTTTTCTCTCTAATGCCTTTACCTTAATAATAAATGTGTTTGCATAGAAAGAACTGTGTGGTAAATTAACTGTTATCTCTCAGAAGGCAAAGCAGGCCTGCTGAGGCAGTCTGATTTGCTGGGGAATTCACCTTGTAGGCAGGGAACAGTGCAGCACGGAAATACCCTGATCAGGAGGGAGAAAGAGATATGGGTCTGCACCCAAAAGAGGTGCTGGCCGGGGAGCTTAGAGTGGGTGCCATTACTGGACCATGGAAAGGGAATACAGCAGCAGCATCCCTGAACTGGGATGGCAATGAGGTAGGTAGACCATGGGAATGCACCACAGCAGTGGCGGATTAGCCAATGGGGCCAGTGCCCAGGGGCCCCGGCCAATTGGGGGTGCCCTTGTGCCAAAACCCACTCCGCCTGCCGGGGAGCGGGGTTGGGGTATGGGGGCTGGCCCCACTCCTGCCGGATTGGGGCGTGGGGGCTTGCCCCACTCCCTGGCAGGAGGGCCGGGTGGGCAGAGCAGGGTAACCCCCCATGCCTCAACCCCATTTCCCTGGAAGGAGCGCAGGGCCCCCACTTGCTCTGGGCCTGGCCCAGGGCTCCACAAAGGCTTAATCCACCTCTGCATCACAGAAGCAGGAATGAAAGCTAGCACAACGATCAGGAAGAGGGGAGGCCCGCGGAGATGGAGAGCAGTAGTGAGGGTCCGCTGGGCCACAGGGAACAGCGAGAGAGCGCGCTGGATAAATGCCTCTGCCCCAAATCTGCCCGGCCCCAGAACCTGCAGAGTCCCCGCGCGTCACGTCCCCTGAAATCCGCACTGTCCCGCCAGTAACGTTACAGGGAGACCCGGCCTAAAACCCCCTCGTCCTCCGCCACCGAGATCATCCCTCTCCCCGCTGTGCTGCGGCCACCCAGAGAAAGCGGGGTGAGGGGAGCGGAGCACAGCACTTGTAAAGCGGGGGGGGGAGGGAGGGACGCCTATTGGCTGGGTGCTGTAGCCTCGCGCAGGCGCAGAGGGGCAGCCGGTCGATAGAGCGGGAAGGAGAGGAAATCGGGCAGAGGGGAGGGAAGGGTTAACACTTACCGCAGGTGCCGGCGAAGGGCTTCCGCCCGCTAGCGCATGCGCACTAGCTCGGGATGGTTCTGCGAGCGTCATTGGCTCACCACCAGCACTGACAAGGACCCGGGCACGGGCTGTGTGAGGTACGGGGGGGGTCCTCGCCCGGGGCTACCCGGCATCCGACTGCCGCGGGCGGGTCGGTGTCAGCCGGCGGAGGAGCCGGCCCAGCCGCGCCGCCGCGGGTCCCCGGTAGCGGCAAAGCCCGGGGTGGCGCCCGACGGGCAGAGACTCTCCCGGCCGCGGCCCGGTCGGCGGGTGCCCCGAGCCGCGCCCCCTGGCGGAGGCTGCGCGCGCTTGGGGGTGCTGGGGCCCGAGCGCAGGCGCGGTCCGGTTGGGGTTAAACTAGCGGGGGGCGGTTACCGGGCGGGATAGCAACGGGCCGGTGTAGCGGCACAACCAGCAACCCTCCACGTTTGCTACTAGTTGCAGTTTCCGCCACGCAACCGTGACCTTCTTGGCTACTTCCCAGGACTTGCTACCGCCTGGTCCAGGGGTTGCGAATTAGGCGGGATGGGGCTGTGGGTTGAAAACGGTCACGATTTGCTTCCTCCTTGTGTGTCGTCACACCTGCCCGGCGGTGTGTGGGAGCCCGCTCCGGGCGGGGGCTGCGGCGCTCCGGGGTTGTTCCGTAGCCAGCCCCAGCCGGTACTCGGGGTTTGAAACCCTTCGGGGCTGCTCCCCGCTGTGACTGTTGCCATCGGGAGTGGGGCACCTGGATCCGCGGTGGCTCCGAAGTGGATTGAAGTAAATCAGAAGAGGGCGCTCCCGTTGCATAACAAGTGCCCACGCAGGGACTTATGCCGGGCTCATTATTCCAGAACAGCTATTTTGGTCAATTTCCATTTGTAGGCAAGCCCTCACTCCCAGTAACTCATGCACCCCTCTAGTGTCTCCCCAAATACCCCCTCCAGCTGCACCCTGCCCCCCGCCCCGGCAGTGTCCTCGTTTGGGGAACCTGAAATATGGTAACTTCACCCATTATCATCATAGATCTTTACTGGCTATATAACTCAATTCTGCTTAATGCCGTTCCTACTAAATCCAGTAGCCCAACATGATTATTTTTACATTTCTACAACTATCTTTATTATAAGTGCTGTGATATTTAACGATATTGACAGCATGCTCTTAATTCAACAAACCCTTCTGCCATGGAAAGAATACTTTGCATTGCATTGCTTTTTAGCAATCCCTTTCTCAATTTCAGGAGCAGTATTGATGGAGTGCAGTGGTGGATCTATCAGGTTTAAAGCACTGTTCTCCAGAATAGGTTTTGGAGTACTAGGACTCTACTTTCTGTGTTAAATAAATAAATAAATAATCCCTGGAAATGCCAGAGGTTCCTACAGTTCACATAAACTAGTGCAGGGGTTGGCAACCTATGGCACGCGTGCCAATTTTTAATGGCACGCTGCTGTCTGCCGGGGTCCTGCTCAGCCTGCTGCCGAACCCCGGCAGCGGGCTGAGCCGGACCCCGGCAGGCAGCAGCATGCTATTACAAATCCTGCCCGACCCAGCCCGCTCTTCTCCGCCCCCCCGCCTACCGCTCTCTCTGGCAGGTGCAGGGGGCAGAAGCAAGCTTGCGCCTGCCGGCTGCTGCTGTACAGCAGGCTCCGCCGGCAGCCAAGCTTCCCCCTCCCCCGTCTCTTCCCCCAGCGTGCTGCATGGAGCCCCGCCTCCTCTCCCTCCCTGCCGCCGATGGCCCTTGCGAGGGAGGGGAGAAGAGCAGCCCCAGTGCCCTCGCTGCTCAGACCGGTAAGGAGGGGAGGCAAGGAGGCAGGAGCAGGGCCTTGGGGAAGGGGGGTAGGAGCAGGGTGTATTCCTCCAGCCCCCTGCCGTGAGCTGCTCAGGGCAGGGGGCTGGGAGCACCCCCATGATCCCAGCCCCCCCCCCCCAGCCCTCTGCCCTGACCCCTGCACCCCCTTGCACCCCAGCCCCCTGCATCCCCCCCACAACCCCATCCCTGATTCCTGCACCCTCCACACATACCCAGCCCCCCCACACCCCCTGCCCTGACTCTTGCACCCCCCCACATCCCCACCCTGACCACCAGGTTGGCAGCGGGCTGAGCAGGGCCGGCGGCTGGGGCCCCAGCTGGCAAAGGGCCGGCAGCCAGAACCCCAGACCGGCAGCTGAGCGGGGCCGGCAGCCGGGACCCTGGCTGGCAGGAGCCAGCGGACGGAACCCCAGACAGGCAACGGGCTGAGCCGCTCGACCCGCTGATGGTCTGGGGTGCCGGCCCCGCTCGGCCGGCGCCGGTCTGGGGTCCCGACCCCACTCAGCCCGCTGCCAGTCTGGGGTTCTGGCTGCTGGCCCGGGGTTCTGACTGCCGGCCCCATGCCAGCTGGGGTCCCAGCCGCCGGCCCCGCTCAGTCCGCTGCCAACCTGGGGTTCTGGCTGCTGGCCCCTTGCCAGCCGGGGTCCCGGCCGCAGGCCCCGCTCAGCCCGCTGCCGGCCTAGGTGAACGGAACCCCAGGCCCACAGCGGGCTGAGCAGGCCGGCAGCTTAAGATCAGCATCTTAATTTAATTTTAAATGAAGCTTCTTAAACATTTTGAAAACCTTGTTTACTTTACATACAACAGTAGTTTAGTTATATTATATATAGACTTAGAGAGAGAGACCTTCTAATAAACGTTAAAATGTATTACCGGCACGCGAAACCTTAAATTAAAGTGAATAAATGAAGACTCGGCACACCACTTCTGAAAGGTTGCCGACCCCTGATCTAGTGGGTCATACACTAGTTTTATGTCATTAAAATTAATCTTATCTAATGTGTAGTACATTGTATAGTAAACTGCTTGTGCAAACTTACCTAAATTATAATATTGATAATGTGTTTTCATACTGGTGCAGAATATCTTGAGGATGTAAAAGCAACTGTATACTAAAGTAACTGCGATATTCTGTAAATTTTTCTATGTGGAATTAACCATTTTTGAGGGATCTGAGTCTGAAATATATCTCCAAAATAGGACAGTTACTTATTTTGAACTCTGGTTTTAAAATGTCTGAAGCAATTTAACCCAAAGTTGGTTTAAAAATAGTCAGCCAGTTTTTCATCCAAAGCAAATTATAGTGAAAATTCTAACAATTTGAACTGAGCATTAGACATTGTCTAAAAATATGGTCTACATAACACCACTATGTTCCTGATCCTGCAAAGCCATATATTAGTGCTTAAGTTTACACATGGTGAGTACTCCCATCAAAGTCGCTGACTGCCCACTATATGTAAAGTTAAGCACACATGTATGTCTTTCCAGTTTCAGGGTCTATGCTTAATAGTGTCTTGGATTTAATGTTGCCCGCTTGTTTTTAAAAGTATAGAAAAATAATAATAATAATGATATAAACTTTAAATTACCCAACAATACATGAACAACGCAAAGCTTTAGTGTTTTCATGAATTAACCCCTGTACTATGGAGAACAGGCAAGCTTTCATTGTCTAGCATTTTTGTATGAGCACAAATTCCAGCAGAGAGGGGATGTTGAAGTCAGAAACAGGGAAAGTAGTGGGCTGTTGGTCAACAATTTTTGAGGACTTGTAAAACTTTCTGTATATAGTAAAAGCTTTATCTGGCATGTTGGGGGAATGGCGGGTGCTGGTTAGACAAAAATTCCGGTTAACTAAGAGTTATACTTACCAATGGAAGGAGGGAGTTTGGGTGTGGGAGGGTGCTCAGGGGTGGGGGTTGGAGTGCAGGAGCGGTTTCAGGGTGCCAGATCCAGGTGGTGCTCACCTCAGGCGTTCCCCCACAAGCAGCGACATGTCCCTAGGCGGAGGCGTGGCCAGGCGGCTCCGTGCGCTGCCTCTGCCCACAGGTGCCACCCTCACAGCTCCCACTGGCCATGGTTCCTGGCCAATGGGAGCTGCGAAGCCAGCGCGAGGGGTGGGGGCAGCACACGGAGCCCCTGTGGCCGTTCCTCTGCCTAGGAGCAGCAGGGACAACCAGACCTCTGGCAACCCCATTGAAGATTTATATTGGGAGATATCAGAAATGCCTATTTCTAGAGCTTTCTGGTTGATGAAGTGCCAAATGACACAGCTTTTACTGTATTAAGTATCTGTGTTAACAAATCTACCCAATAGGTACTGTACCTAGGATAAGATGGCTGATCCTTGGCAACAATGCATGGATTATGCAGTTACTTTAGCAAGAAAGGCTGGAGAGGTATGTAAACTTACTTATAAATTACAGTCTGTTTCTAGAGAAACTCATGTATGTCTTATAGGGGAATTTTACTTTTAGGTTTGCCCAGTTATTCCACCTCTATATTTTGTCAAAAACAAACATAAATTAGCGTAATCTTCTAAAGCAAAATGGCATTACGTTTGAAATAGGAAGGTTCTCGACTGGGCTAATTTAGGAAAAAATCTTTGCAACTACTCCTCAGGCTGATACTGAGCAATGATTTGTGGTTTATCCTTTCTCCTTGTTGCACAAACACTTTTGGAACCTTAAATTTGGTTAAAAGTGTTTCCCTTTAAGTTCCCTTGCTGCTGTAGCAGGCAGCATCTCATTTGTCCCTCATACCACTGTCTTTTTGTCTGAACAGTTTTGTACTGTACTTCAGTGTGCATGGCTACTGGCAGCATTTTCTCTGAGCGGTTTTTCCACAGTCCTGTGTCTCTTCTCACAGGAAGCCTGCTTCCACTATGGTGCCTCTCTAGCCCTTGGGCAGACAATTTGCCGCCTTCTTCCCTCCTCCCCCTTTCATTGAGGCTCTCTCCCTTGCCAGGCAACAGCTCCTGCTCTCTCACTATCAGTGGTTTGCCCCTCCGGCTGTGGTCTAACATGGCAGGAGAGCAAGAAAAAGAGCTGGGCAGATCTCTGAGGAGCCATGGGGTAGGGTGGATGGCCAGGTCTCCACTTCCTGCCTCTGCTTCTATACAGTAGCCTCTTACTGTGCATGCAGGTAAGACGAGGGCATATACCAGCCACACAGTCTTCAGAATCACCGTAAATATTGAAGTCCCTTCAACTGCCTCAGTAAACATTCCCTCAAACAAAGGTTCATCTCATTTCATTAGAAGTCCTCAATAGGATTTTCTTGGCTGGGAGGCAGAGATTCAGTCACATGTGCATGGCCTGGCCTGGAAATAACTTACCTAGGTGCAGCGTTTAGTGTTTCGTTACAGCTTTGTAGCATTGTTAATGCTAAAATATTGTAAGAGTAAGAAATTTTAAAACAGCTCCTAAGAAAACGGAGCTGACCGATGTTCCATCCTTAAATGAGATTACTTGCAGTACATAAAGTTAAGCACATGTGTAAATTAGGATCAGATTATTACAGTCAGAAAAGAATAATGATGTGTTGGACTTTCCTGGAAGCCAGAATAATTAGTATTTTCCTGAAGTTTCTTATAAACAAAATCAGCAAAGAATCCTGTGGCACCTTATAGACTAACAGACGTTTTGCAGCATGAGCTTTCGTGGGTGAATACCCACTTCTTCGGATGCAAGTAGTGGAAATCTCCAGGGGCAGGTATATATATGCAAGCAAGAAGCAAGCTAGAGATAACGAGTGTAGTTCAATCAGGGAGGATGAGGCCCTGTTCTATCAGTAGAGGTGTGAAAACCAAGGGAGGAGAAACTGGTTCTGTAGTTGGCAAGCCATTCAGT
The DNA here is from genome assembly GCA_003942145.1 of Platysternon megacephalum. Taxonomy (NCBI): domain Eukaryota; kingdom Metazoa; phylum Chordata; order Testudines; family Platysternidae; genus Platysternon; species Platysternon megacephalum. The sequence goes on along the minus strand of QXTE01000038.1, from coordinate 5,027,722 downwards.
CTTTGTTTAATCCTGAGCTGATGGTGTCAAATTTGCAGATGAACTGAAGCCCAGCAGTTTCTCTTTGAAGTCTGGTCCTGAAGTTTTTTTGCTGTAGGATGGCCACCTTAAGATCTGCTATTGTGCTTTTACAGATCCAGACTAACAGGGCTACCCCTCTGATACTATAAACAAAATAATATTCTTTACAGGTAGTCCGGGAAGCATTGAAAGAGGAAATATCCATTATGGTTAAAAGCTCACCAGCAGATCTAGTGACAGTCACTGATCAAAAAGTGGAAAAAATGATTATTTCTTCTATAAAAGAAAAATATCCTTCTCACAGGTACAACTTCTATTGATATTTTAATTGCTACTCATGGGAAAAGAGGAAATGGTGGGTGAAGGAATAAAGTATGGAGTCTCTCTTTTTTTTCTCAAGGAAATTTAATATGAGATTGCTGGGAAGTTAAGAAAGAACTCCATAACTTCAGATGTTAAATATTTAAGTGGCACTTACTATAAGGTCCATCGAAGTACTTCTGATTTTCTACTTGTACCTGACAGTACATGGTACACTTTGGCACAGTAAAAGGCCTTCTGGTCATACATGACCAAGAGTTGCACATATTCTCTTCAGAGTTTTTAATTATATCCCTCAACCTTCCCGGTTCTTCAGAAATAAATGGTTTATTGAATGGGAATTTCATATATTTTGCTTAATTGACGATCCTCCCCCAAGGCAGCCTCCCAATTGATTTATTGCTTATGTTTAGTACAGTTTACATAAAACAATTTTGCCAAAATTCCCTGTTGTCCTCTAGTTTCTTACATCCTTATGTGGTACTATGACCTCATGACCATATGGAGGGGAGGGATAGCTCAGTGGTTTGAGCATTGGCCTGCTAAACCCAGGGTTGTGAGTTCAATCCTTGAGGCGGCCACTTAGGGATCTGGGGCAATAAAATTGGTCCTGCTAGTGAAGGCAGGGGGCTGGACTCGATGACCCTTCGGGGTCCCTTCCAGCTCTATGAGATAGGTATATCTCCATAAGAAAAAAAGACACTGGATATATGGAAAAATGGTAAACCAGACTGCTCTAATAAGAAGAGAAACTTCAATGTTATGTCTAAAATAATGCTAAATTTTGTAAACTAATAGTAAAGGATAGAAACATTTTTACTATCTCTACCATTGTGCCTCCTTATCTCTAGTACCACAAATATCACTCCTCAACAGGTAGCCCTCCAGCTTGCTAAAATACCAATTGCAATTTAGCTGTTTTCAGATAAATTTCACATTAATAATTGCTGTTTAATTTTCAGGTTACATCTGGTTTTCTTTTAAGAATGATAAACATCACCCACTGCAAAGTTAAATTCTAGCCGTTTAAACTATTCGTGTTTTAAATATATTTTGGCTACTCTAGTTTCATTGGAGAAGAATCTGTTGCAGCTGGAGAAGGCAGTATCTTGACAGATAATGCCACGTGGATTATTGACCCTATTGATGGAACTACTAACTTTGTACACAGGTATATCTGTTTATTTTGTCCATGATTACTACTTAAATTGGGCAACATTTCAACTATAATTTTTTTTGCTGTTTTCTCTGGAACCATTTAAGTAACTATGTTTAATGGTGTTTGCAATTGTGTTCATTGCATCTCTTTATAGATCTTGAGTTTCTTGCTTATATTTGATTAGAAACAGCCAGGCAAGTATTACCAGAGTAGCAGTACTTCTGCAAGTACTATAATGCTCTCAAATAGAATGCTTTCCAGCTGTAACCAACAGTTGGCATGCCTTGAGAGACTAGCATTATGTAGTATAATTAGTACAGAGTTAGAAGAAAACACCCATTTTGCTGCAAATATCAACCTGAAAGTTTGAAAGCAAAAGTTGCAGTATTAACAAATAAACCCTATGTAATTACAGTTGGCATTGCTGAGTCTGTTTGGTGGCGAAGGGTAGTAGCTGAAAAATTCAGAAGAGCACCCTGGATAACTTACACCCTCCATATTTCCTCTGTTATTACACGGCTGGAGTACAACTAGGACTTCAAAAAATGTATAGTAACAAAAGAAACATAATATCTCAATTATAAATTAGTAAAATGTTTTGTTTTTGTTTTGAAGGTTTCCATTTGTGGCAGTTTCGATTGGCTTTGTTGTCAACAAAAAGGTATATTGTTTTATTACTTAACATCCAACAGAGAAATAAAATGAAATTCATAACATATTATTAACCACCACTCTCTTTACGTAAAACTGGCATTTCCACACTAATGGAAAAGAAACCTTTCTTCTTTGCAGATTGAATTTGGAGTTGTATACAGTTGTGTGGAAGACAAAATGTACACTGGCAGGAAAGGAAAAGGTGCATTTTGCAATGGTCAGAAGCTTCAAGTATCAGGACAAGAAGGTGAGTTGAACTGAGTAGCTTATTTTGGGAAGGGGAATGAGGATGGAAATTACATTTATTTTTTCCAAAATATAATTATTAGAAACCATTGATGTATAATGTCTCCTTTTCTCATAGCTATTCCTCACTCACATCCCTGCACAAATGTACACTTATTTGCCCTTTGAGGAAGGATCCCATATTTTGTTTTCTTTGAAGCACGTAACATGCTTGTGAATGTTATAAAATAAAATTAAGAAATTTTGGAGTTTTATTGCCTATATTTGTTAAACTGGTCTGTTTAGAAACAGTGACAAATCTACCAAAAAATTAGTCTTATTTCAGCCCTGAACCTGCAAAACATTTAAGTGTAGGCATAACTTTAGTTGTACCACTGTTCACCTGTTTCTCAATTTACATGAAGTTAAGTCCACGTTTAAATACTTGGCTGCATCAAGACCTTAACGATTTGAAAAATGTTCTGATTCTTACCAAGAATCGCAATTTGTGATATAAGTAACCCCAGTGAACACAGGCACAAAGTGAGACTGGATAGTGCTGCTTTTTTTTTGCTTTTTTTTTTTGCTAAGTTTTTCTTCCTGTTCGTGTCTAGCCAAAAGTAGTTACTTCTATGCTATATTGAATATAAAGTGAACATGTGAGATGAATGTTTATTACAATGAGCAATCAGTGAAAGTGCATGATGTACTCAAATGCTTAAATATTGTCCTTATGTAAGTCAAACTGTTGGGGAAAAAATTGTCACTTTTTCCCTTCCCAGATATTACAAAATCACTTTTAGTAACAGAAATGGGATCTAACCGTGAACCAGAGACTTTAAAGATAGTTCTTTCTAACATGGAAAGGCTTCTCAGTATTCCTGTTCATGGGTAAGGTATTTTTTTAATTTGTTTTTCGTCCTCTGCTTGAAGCTTGCACCAAACATGATTTTTAGGAAGGAAAATGGCAGTCAAACTCAGCTTTCTTTGCTGTAATTTAAAAAAAAAAAAAAAAAAGGGATGATACAATTTAAATCAAGGTGTCTTGTGGCTTTTACCAAGAAACTGTATGTAAGGGCTGGTCCACACTAGGGGCGGGATCGAACTAAGATACTTCGACTTCAGCTACGCTATTCGCGTAGCTGAAGTCGAAGTATCTTAGTTCGAATTTGGCGCGCTTACCTCGCGTCCGCACGGCGCCGCGATCAAAGTTCGCGGCTCCCACGTCGACTCCGGTAACTCCGCTCGCCCTGCAGGAGTACCGGAGTTCGAAGTAGCGCGTTCGGGGATCGCCTTATCGCGTCCAGACAAGACGCGATAATTCGATCCCCGATAGTTCGATGGCTACCCGCCGATTTCGGCGGGTAGTGTAGACGGGGCCTAAGAGACAAGATTTACGCAACATTGTTATTTATCATGATGAGAGAGAGGCATGGACGTAGTTTGACTTCTATATTTGGACGGGGGAGGCAGCTCCAGTCAGGCCAGTGGGGTTGCGCGTGGACAGGGAGCCATTTCAGATTGGGTGATTCCAGGGGCTACTTAAGCACCTGAAAACTCTAGCTTTTTCAGATAATAACTTAGTAATTAGCTGACAGGAGCACTATATCTAATTCCTGTATAAAGAAAGAAAATTAAATAAAGGGACACTGGTTAGGTTTAAAAATTTTAATGTATATTCTTACTTTGTTACTACTCTTGAATACAGCAGTTGAAACAATTGTAGAAAAATCTAGATTATTTTCTATCATTTAGGCTACTTACTTTTTTGCAGTTCACCAAGCTTGGAATAGATAATTTAACTTTTGGAAACACCCTTCTAGGGCAAGGCCCTGTGAGTTTATACTGCACCTGCCTGGGGCTCTAGATGTGTTACCCTAATACAAATAATAATAGACTAGAAACTGACTTTAAACAGGAGTGAAACTGACACTTTCAAGTCATTTTCACTTCAGTTTAAAGTCAACTTACTTTCCAGAGGCTCTTAAACACAACACTACAGTGATTGAGTTGCAGTTCTCACAGGAGAATATTTAAAACCAAATACCGAGAAAATTCCATATTTTAAAGTTGAGAAAAAAAAAGTCTTGTTTATTATCTAGAGTTTGTGTATGTGTGTATATGTATAAAAACTTTTTTTTTTGAAGTACCATTCTGTGTTTGGACACTTCCTCAATTCCCATTGCTGTAAAATGGGAATAACAATACTTGCCTGTCTGCCATATGGAATTAAAAGGATTAGATTGATATCTGTGGAGCAGGAACTGGGTCTTCTTAATGTTTTGTATGATGCCTAGCACAATGGGGGACTCCTACTGATTTAAGGTTTTTGGGTGCTACTGTAACATTAGTCAGCTTTTGAGATGCCCACTGGTGATAGCTGAAGGGGATTTACGTGGTGGGTTGGATGTCGGTGGAATACAGGTCGATCTCTGGATTGGCCAGAAGCACAGCTTTCATCGTCCACGAGCTCAGCACCTACTGGCGGAATTTGCAGCACAGCATGGACACATACGTGTCCTTGAAGCTGCAACCACTAGTGGACGTGAGAGCTCTGGACCAGAAGGGTCTGTTCCCAGCCTCTTCCCATGGAGAGGAGAGGTTACTCCCTGGTTCTCTGAGGGCAAACTGACCCCAAGACCCACTTAGCTGCTCCTAGCCCCCCAGCCTTCTGCAGCTCCCCCTCCCTCAGAATCCTTGCACTAGGGACTGTTCCCTCTCAGCTGCTCCTCCCTCAGGACACAGCCCTATGCCCTCTCCTCTCCCTTCCCCTGAAGATTGACTCCCCCACCCCAGGCTTCACCATCCCCACCACCGGGGGCCCTGTGCCTTCCGTTTCCTTCCCACCAACACCACTGGGGACCCTGTGCTCTACCCCACTCATCTCCACCATGGGGTGTGCTATGCTCCCCCCCACCACTCGGGACCCTGTGCTCCCCCTCCTTGCCTGCCCCACCCTCAGAGGCCTGCTCACTGCCCCGCTACTATTGGTTCGGAGGATTGTCATTCCATATAGTCTCAGCTGCTGATTGGTGGAGGGGGACGGGATGGGTGAGCTAGTTCAGCAGAGGAGGAAACTGACAGGGGTGAATCCCCGGCTCCTGGAGGAAGGGACCTGACTGTATGGTGCTGCAGCGAAGAGCTCTTCCTGGGGCTGGGGTGTGCACCATGAGCAAACCTCTGGTACAAAACTCAGGGGNAGGTTCCCCCCCCCCCCCCCCCCCTCTAAACAGTGGAAACGGTGGCCCTGTGTGGAGGAGGGAAAATTCTGCACCTGCCTGATCTTGCAGTTTGGGGGGGGGGGAGCGCAACCCCCCGCCTCCTCAAATTATGCCCATGGAGAGAGGTACTAAACTTTGTAATCTCAGCTATTCTTACATATCCTCATGGCTTTGTTTAAACCTAAGGCCTTGAATGAAAAAAACATGAATAGGAATTTACCTTGGAAAACCTGCTTAATTGATTATTATTTAGAAAGTAGGATATATAGTACAAAACCATGCCAATCAAAATAGCATTGCGGATTTAAAGACTTTGGTATATGCTTTGAACTAAACGTTAGTTTCTCTGGTCTAAAAAGTATCATTTTATACTGGATTCTAAAAACTAAGTCTTCTATTTTTTTCTGAAATCATGTTTTCTACCTTCTGGTACAGAGACATTTGAAAAAGTCATGTGAAATCATAGATCTTCTTTGTATCTAGTTTCTATCAGGTTATCTAGGTTCCCCTTCTCTGATGTAACTAAGGAGAAAAATCAGGAGGTAAAAAACTGTAACTTTTATGTAGAGCTTTTCAGAATTTTTTTTCTCCTGCAGACAAAAACAATTCAGCCATGGACTGTGTATTTTTGGTTTTTGGCCAAAAAAAATTTCCACAAAAATTCAATTTTCCACAGCCAATTTTTTTATCATAAACACAGTTTCAATAGATACTTTTTGACCAGCCTTACTTATATATATCTGGCTTAAAGGGTCCAGTCATGCACAGGGCCGTAACCCGGGTGGGGCGAGCAGGGCAGCCTCCCAGGGCACAAAACAGTGGAGGCAGAAAAATGATAATGAAAAGCAGTAGGGATGCAAATATGCTTGCTCACCCAGGACGCTAAAATGCCTAGTTACAGTTCTGGTCGTGCAACTTTTATTCACACAAGTACTCTTACTGAGTTTAGTGGGAATATTTACATGAGTAAGGATTGCAGGATTGGGCGCAGAGTACCGACCAGGAAATATCCTTTCTTCCAGGATTCTTAGGCTCCTTTCTGATTCCTTGAGCGCATATGCCATTCATACTTCCACAAAGATTTTTCATATCATGAAACAAGGTATCACCTGTCTACACTTGAATACAGATTTTAGGTTTTCTGTGAAATGAAGAGTTAAACTACCTTTGCTCAGGGCACAATAGTATTGTCTGTTCAATTTTGAATCTTCACTTTGAAGTTCTAAGCTGCCAGCGAAAGCTTATGCTCAAATAAATTTGTTAGTCTCTAAGGTGCCACAAGTACTCCTGTTCTTTTTGCTGATACAGACTAACACGGCTGCTACTCTGAAACCAGATGATTAACTGGCTCTTGCCGTGACTTGAGCACCACCCTGCTTTATGTAACAATTCAATCTATATTTTATTGATAACTGTCTGATATATGAAAATATGTGATATCTGACAAGTTCACTAAAAGGTAATTGTACAACTTGTTCAGGGGCAATAATGCTGATAAGAGTACTGTGAATATGAAACAGAAAAGAATATTGAAAATGTCCTCTTTATAGCTGATTTACATTGCATAGTTATTTGTTTTTTGTGAGAATTACATTTACATTTTTGCAAAAGTCAAGAAAGCTGCTTATTGACTCAGTTGTGAAAGCTAAGTAACTTTTCCAATCAGACAACAATTTAAATTGCACACTAATTAGCACTCACAGAGCAAAGTGGACTATCCATTATTTCAAAGGTGGATATTTTTAATAATGTTTACCTTGGGTTATTTAAACACACCTCATGCTTTCACCTTGAAAACAATTTTGACAGTGATTTCCTTTAAATTACTTATACTCTTTCTTTTTAACACTAGTTAACTGAAATCTGGGAATGAATGCATGCACACTTGTTTGCAATTAGGATAAAAAATAAGCAGGAGAAAACAGAGGAACGAATATATACTGGCTTATTTCTCTCAAGTAATATGCCTCCACATTAGCCTTAGTTTCCTTCTTTGCTTTATTCATGCTGGCTGGTATACACTGTCTGGTTAGTTTTAATATTTTGATGTTCCTATAAACTACTCTCAATTAACGAATCGCTATCTGTTTTAGGATTAGAGCTGTTGGTACAGCAGCTGTAAACATGTGCCTTGTGGCAACGGGTGGAGCCGATGCATATTATGAGATGGGCATTCATTGCTGGGATATGGCAGGAGCTGGAATTATCATTACTGAAGCAGGTGGAGTGCTGCTGGATGTATCAGGTAAATGAAGGGAACCTTCAGGAAATTGATTTTTTTTTTTTTTATGTGGATACTTTTGAAACTGAGGTATGGAGAACATTGGAGTGTATGGGTGTTCTCTTGCTCTTTTTTATCAACCACCTGGCAAACCATAATGAGGACCCATATCAGTAAGATTTTCAGCCATCCTATCATCTGGGTGGTTCTTAACTCTATTAAACAGTGTTTCCATCAAATTAATACACAGGGATAGTTGTCACTTGTTTTATCGTTTAGTTCACTTAGCAGAAGTTCTTGCTCACTAGCATTGAGTCTCTTGCAGTAGAATCATTCCCTGTTAGGATATGAAAGTAAATAAGTCTGAATTCTTCTCCCAGGTATTAATGTTAGGTACCAGCTAAACTCAATGAGACTTGTGCATGCTTATCCAGGGGCAGAACTTGATCTGAACTAATTACATTGGCTAAATACACCTCTACCCCGATATAACGCTGTCCTCGGGAGCCAAAAGACCTTACCGCGTTATATCCGAATTCGTGTTATATCGGGATAGAGGTATACTTACAATTTTTCTGTGCCAGTATAACAACTTTTTAATTATGCCAAAGTGAAATGGTGCTATATATTCAACCACAAAGACAGTAAAACTCTTCCATGTTTGGGTAAGTGATGGCAAAAAGAGGCTTCAAAGAAAGTGGAGAATGTCTAGACCCACACTAAGGGGTAGTAGAGCTCCCACCCACCTCCATAATCATGGTGGTCCCCATTTCTGATGGCCATTCCCTGTGCAGTGCAAGGGTCAATTTCTAGTTTTACCTCAATGATAGGGTCAAATTGGGGGAATGCAGGATTTACATCAGCCACAGGGCTGAAGTCGCCGCAGTGAAACATCTCTTCAGCCACCCTGTGGGTTGCGTGGAGGGTGCCTTCCTAATCTCCTTCAGCACACAGCTTTGTTATTCTGTCTTTTCCCTGATTCATTTCTCACCAAATCCTTTACTGTTCCTCCAAACTAAGAATCAAATGTATGTGGTCTCTAAGTGAAACATGTTAAATGTCTGCTGCTTCCCTTATGCAACCATTAATATAACACATTTCTAGTATTGTTAGGGGGTGCTCAGTATAAACCAAGTAGAGTTAGGACCCCATCCCCTTAGGCAGCATTTCCCAAGGTTGGGTAGCATGGAGAATTTGGTTGCTATATACATGAATGAGCCACCGGATTGTGTTTTACATTGTTAGTGTTGAGAATTTGATTTTACACACTGTAATATATTGTTAATTTTTTTTAGATTTGGATTTGTTAATACACTTTCTGCTAGACTAAGTATTGCATTTTGACAGTTGATCTTAATGCTTATTTTTGTCAAGATTAAAATTCCTCTAAGACTACGAGCCAGTGACGTTGTTGACTTTGTTTCTAGGAGGACCATTTGATTTGATGTCACGAAGAATAATTGCTGCAAGTAGTCGAGCCATAGGAGAGAGAATAGCCAAAGAGCTTCAGATAATCCCCCTGCAAAGGGACGATACCACAAATTGAATACCACAACTACACTTAAGTGTGGTAATACTAAGTTTGTCAACAGTTGTCACATACTCTGGGAATTTAGAAAATAACTTCCCACGTAAGGTCACATGTTGCACTTAAATATACGAATATATACTACTGAATATATCTTATTACAAATTGATTTCTAAATAGGGTTTTGAAATCAGACCCATTTTAAACTGTTATAGAACTGGTTCTAACAAAGTTTGCAGTTTGTGTAAATAAAACATCAGTTTTGCTGTAAATTTTATTTCCTATATAGTATTATAGCTGCTTAAATGAGTTCAAGGAAAAAAGGACAAAATCCCATAAAAGTAATATTTAAAATGTATAAAGCACACTGGAAGATAGAGAGCAACTAATGCTCTAAGTCATATGTTACAAAGAGAAAGTTTATTGCTCCTGGTTCCAATTTTCTCATGGTTTCCCCCAATGTGATCAAGGTTGATTGTTCCTTATGAGATTTTCATATGAAGCCTCGAAATTCTTACAGTGCTATCAGTCTGTCCAGAAGTTCTCACCAGTGAAGGAAATGTAGAAGTAGATCACATGATCCCAGACCTCACTTTGGAGACAGTCACATTTAGTTTTTGGCACACTTCAGGACACTTATGTTATCACTGTGGAAGAGTGATTCAACAATGATTTCAGTTGCTATTGCAGGGAATGTTTAGAGAAATACCTAGAGAAAAGAAGACACATTTATTTTTTAGACTTATGTGCCCATTACTTCTATAGACATAATTGACCGCTGTTCCTAAAAAATAAGATGTAATGTGGAAGAAGAAAGCTCTGTATGCACCTCCTGTCATGCCTTCAGGCAAAAGTCTGAGAAATGAAGTGGGTTTTATGCTAAATAGTTAAAAGCAAGACCATAAGCTGGTTTCAGTTGATGCTGCCTCTTGCATATTCTCTACTTGATGTGTGTGTAGCTCCCATTAACTATTTAGGGGATTTACTCATACATTTCCAGGGGAGAATCTACCTCAAAGTCTAAATACAATTTAAAATCCAAAAGATTCACATAACTCATTAACTCTCATTAACCTACCTCCCAAAAAACCAAGCTTTCCCACCCATTTTAATTAAAATTAAGCCAGTAGCCCAGACTTTCATCTTAATTATTATTTGATAGTTATGACAGTAATGACCAGTCAGGATCAGGGTTCTATTGTGCTACATACTGTATAAGCACATATGAGGGCACAGGTCAAGCCCTAAAATTTACAATTAAAGAAATTACAGTATTTTAAATCTTAATGCTAATTTTTCTAATTTCAAAGCCTTAGGGTTAGTTGTTCTTTGCAGTCCGAGTTATTTTTAGAATTATGTTGATATCAGTGGGTACATTGAACAGTTACTGTACATTTTAGAGTAAAATGTAGTCAGTTTGGGGACTGATTAATAACTAGGGCCAAAAATTTCAGAAGTGTCCTCTAATTTTGGATGTCTAATTGAGACACCCCAAGTTATGATCACTTTTGAAAATGTGGTTCTTTTTTATTTCTTAGTGTGGAAAAAAGTGTTTTGTATCTTAAAATACAAGCACCAGCAGGTATCTTGATAAATTTCCTTGGAACTTGTACCAGTTATGTTTTGCTAGTTTTACAGAAATGTTTAATTAGAAACTCCAGTGCCATGCCAACTTTAAACAATTAGCCCTAGTGAGAAAAAGAATTGCATGATAATTCAGGGGCTAAGGAGAAGGAACTCATTAGAGTTTCATTTCTTGGGGGCCCGGTAGGAAAAAAATAATCAAAACCTTTTGAACTTCACCACAGCTTCATTGTTTTTAAATCTAAGATATGAATGTAATGTCTTAGCAGGTCTGCCCAATATATTATCTCTATGGGTTTTTGTGAGAAGTTTGAGTGTGAAATATGAACTGTGCAGAAGTTCTGATGTTAAACTGATTTGTTTTGTAAAATGGAAATGTATAAACTAGTACTTGATGTGAGAGATGTCTGCAATAATAAAAGAAAAAAGATTGCTTTATTAGTGGATCATCTGAAAAGTTTCTGTACATATTTGGTTTGTTAGATATTTTCATTCTGTCTTTCAAAATGCCAAAGGCGTTTAGACCATATTACAGACAAAATTGTTGCTGGCCAATTTTGATTAATATTAAAACTGTTTTTAATTATTAAAAAAATAAAAAGAAGTCAAACTAGCAAACTTTGTATTCTGAAAAAAACAATGAGGAGTCCTTGTGGCACCTGATGAAGTGGGTTATAGCCCACGAAAGCTTATGCCCAAATAAGTTTGTTAGTCTCTAAGGTGCCACAAGGACTCCTCATTGTTTTTGCTGATACAGACTAACACGTCTACCCCTCTGAAATTTGTATTCTAATTATACCTTTAAAACTTAGATGGCCGTGTGTGTGTGAGAGAGAGAGAGAGTCTGCCTACTTAACAATCTATCACAAATTTACAAGAAATAGCAACTGCCTCCTTGCAACTACCAGATTTGTGACTCCATTTCCTCACTCTTAGTTAGAAGGAATACCCTTCTGTTCCCTCACTCCCTGTCCAAATGTCCCAGTTGCAGCCACAGACTTTCAATTAGGACTGCATGACTACTCCTTCATGCAAATATTTACATCTTACCATGGGTGGGTTCCTACACAGTTGATCAGTTAAGCATAATACCAATCAAAATCATTTTGACTGAAATAAGAAGCTTAAAGTTGTACAGCCTGTGCTTTTTTATTGGGTAACAATTTCACTGTGGAGAACAGTAAGGCAAGTGAAGCATCCCTTACACTAGAGTTTCCCATGCCAAATGTGATCCTGGGTGGGGAACAAGACTTCCTCTCTCACAGCTGGGCAGGAGCAAGGGAAAACCAAAATACAACAGCAACACTGAGGTGTAGGAGCAAATCCTTTCTTATGAGAAGGGATGAGGTAGTTTTTATTTGAATATTCCTGGTTGTCTGGCGCAATGAGAGCCATTCTTCTCTCGTGACTATGCAGGGGAAGATACTTCAGAAGATGAAGTGCTGCCTGCTGGAGGTGGAGAGCATAGAGCTATGTACAAATTCCCTGTGTTAAATAACCCACTTCCCTATTTTCCCTTGGATGGTAGGCTGGTGCTATTCAACAAGCCTGTGTTGTTTTGTGACCTCAGAGGTGATAAACATTTTTTCTTGATTGGGTCATTAAATGACTTGCACCTGAAGAAAAAAGGAAAATCTTTAAAATATAACTCTAGCTCATGCTCTTTGCATACAGTATTTGAGTAATATATAGACAAATACTATGTGTTTCAATGTGCCTGCCTGAACGCTAGATGGCAGCTGGACCTAGAAAATACACTATAGTGCAGGGTACCTTTTGAAAGACAGGTTTTTCCTATTTCTGCTGTCCTTAAAGTGGTGGTGGATGGAAATAAGAGCATTTCTGAACCCGGACCTGAAGAAGAGCTCTGTGGAGCTCGAAAGCTTATAAGCTTGTCCCTTTCACTAACAGACCGTTCAATAAAAAATATTACCTCACCCACCTTATCTTTCTCATGATAGTTATTCAAAATACCTAGAAATCAAATAAGTGAGGATTTGGACCATGTGTGTTGCTGAGGAATATGGAAAAATAATTCTTTCGCAATACTAGCATGAACACACACATCCCCCTGCCTGTTTTAAAAAAGTACATGTATTGATATATTGAAAGAGAGTGACTTTTTTGCAAGTAATCAACTCAATCTTAAAATAAGAAACACCTTTGATCTACACTGTATGTACATAACCTCAGGACATAGATCTAGGGACACAATGCAGATATAAATTATCAGAACTCAATTCATTATATCCCATGTGGAGATGTACCTGTTAAGTTGCCCAAAGGTCAATAGAGAGCATCAAACTCGATGAGAAATATTTAGCCAAAAATATGCTGTAATGAGTTAACACTAGTTCCTACTATCCTTGTCTGTGCCCCTTCATGTACCCTGTTTCTCACTGGGCTGTCCCAGGGCTATGTCTTTGGGGTTAGTTCTGAGCAATTTTACTCTCCCCCACCCCGTAGTTCACTCTGAAGTTCAAGCCTCTACAACTTGTAAAAATTTCTCCGTGGCTATTTGAAAGCTATGAGGGAGGAGAGGTGGGCTGGGGATTGTGGGCTTAAGACCCCTTGGGCTCAATTTGCCATGGTGTGTCTGTCTGAGTGAAGAAATGGGCACCGGGTGCTAGTTGTGGCTCCCTGATCCTGCACTGCCTGGCCTTGCTTGAGTTAGAGCTGCTCAAGAGCTACCTACATGACTTCAACCCAGTGAGTATCAGCATAGTGGAACTCTGTTCCATCACAGCCTCCCTCTACCCCTAACTCTTCCAACAAGACCCCTATACTTGGGGGTGGGAGGGAAGAGCTGGCACTGAAGGCAGCTAAAGTGCTCCCATCAGCTTTTCTCCAGCAATGAGTGCTCCTAAGACAGGGAAATTAGTCGCTATTTCTGTCCCCTTTGCTCTCAGCTGTGCAAAGTGTAGATAGTGAATCAGAGGATCTGGCCCCTGGACTCAGCAATTGAGTATTTTTGGCTGAGCAAAGCATGACCCTAAATTCAACTTGATGGCATTTGTGTTTGTCTGTATGTACGTAACAAAAGACCTCTTAAAATTACCTGTTTCTGAGTCACTGACAACTCATAAGAAATGCTTATGGGTCAATGTCCTAACAGATAATGCACAAGAAGGGAAACTCTTTTGTGTCTTGCCACAGACCACCAAATCACACTAAGAAATAAGATGACCAGTTCCATAGGGGGAAAAAAGCTGAGTGACCATTGGTGACTTTAATCTGAGTGATATATGTTGGAGGTCTCATGCTGCCAGTACTAAAACATCCTTGGAAATTGTAAATATTATAGATGACAGTGTCCTAACTCAAAAAGTGTTGCAGCCAACATCGGGGGATTTGATATTCGACCTCATCCTGACAAATAAAGAACTGATCAGAGTGGTAAATTAGTAGTAGCTTGTGTACAAGTGATCAGGACATGTGAACAGAATAAAGTCCCAAACCGGTAATATATGGAGAGAGAGAGAGAGATACTAGGTGCTTTCAAAACGCCAATTTCATAAAGGTGAAAACAACTATGAGCCAAATCATTGAGAGAGAGAATTTAAACAGAAAAATGTGAATGATAATTGGGAATTGTTTAGGAACGTTTTACTAGGTGTCCCAAAAGCTAGAATCAAGAAGGAAGGCCGCACTGGTTAAAAAAACCCAACCTGGCTTAGAAGACAGTTATTAAAAAACAAAAAACCCACCAATATATAACAAAAGAAATGGGAAATTAATGGTAATGAATATAAATCAGAAGCTAGGTACTAAAGCTAGGTACTTAAACAGCAGGTACTAAAGATAGACATTTTAAAATCAGCATATCTGGATAACTTATGTCCAAGAGTTTTACAAGAGCTTGTCAAGGAACTCATTGGACTCTTAATGTTGATTTTCATTAAGTCTTGGAACACTGGGGAAGTTCAAGATGACAGGAAGAAAGCTGATGTTGTGCCAATATTTAATAAAAGGTAAATGGAATGATGAGGATAATTATAGGCCTGTCAGTCAAATCAATTCTGGACAAAATAATGCTGATGCAGGACTTGATTAAAAATAATTAAATTAGGGTAATATAATCAATGCCAGTTAACATAGGTTTATGGAAAGTAGAGCCTGTCAAACTAACAAAGTGTTTTTGTGATGAGATTACAAATTGGTTGATACATGCAACAGAGAGTCCTGCGGCACCTTTAAGACTAACAGATGTATTGGCGCATAAGCTTTCGTGGGTGAATGCCCACTTCGTCAGACGCATGTAATGGAAATGTCCAGAGGCAGGTATAAATATGCAGGCAAGAATCAGTCTAGAGATAACGAGGTTAGTTCAATCAGGGAGGGTGAGGTCCTCTGCTAGCAGTTGAGGTGTGAACACCAAGTGAGGAGAAACTGCTTTTGTAGTTGGCTAGCCATTCACAGTCTTTGTTTAATCCTGATCTGATGGTGTCAAATTTGCAAATGAACTGAAGCTCAGCAGTTTCTCTTTGGAGTCTGGTCCTGAAGTTCTTTTGCTGTAAGATGGCTACCTTGACATCTGCTATTGTGTGGCCAGGGAGGTTGAAGTGTTCTCCTACAGGTTTTTGTATATTGCCATTCCTGATATCTGACTTGTGTCCATTTATCCTTTTACGTAGTGACTGTCCAGTTTGGCCAATGTACATAGCAGAGGGGCATTGCTGGCACATGATGGCATATATAACATTGGTGGACGTGCAGGTGAATGAACCGGTGATGTTGTAGCTGATCTGGTTAGGTCCTGTGATGGTGTTGCTGGTGTAGATATGGGGGCAGAGTTGGCATCGAGGTTTGTTGCATGGATTGGTTCCTGAGTTAGAGTTGTTATGGTGCGGTGTGTGGTTGCTGGTGAGAATATGCTTAAGGTTGGCGGGTTGTCTGTGGGCGAGGACTGGCCTGCCTCCCAAGGTCTGTGAAAGCGAGGGATCATTGTCCAGGATGGGTTGTAGATCACTGATGATGCGTTGGAGAGGTTTAAGCTGAGGACTGTAGGTGATGGCCAGTGGAGTTCTGTTGGTTTCTTTCTTGGGCTTGTCTTGTAGCAGGAGGCTTCTGGGTACACGTCTGGCTCTGTTGATTTGTTTCCTTATTTCCTTGTGTGGATATCGTAGTTTTGAGAATGCTTGGTGAAGATCTTGTAGGTGTTGGTCTCTGTCTGAGGGATTGGAGCAGATGCGGTTGTACCTCAGCGCTTGACTGTAGACGATGGATCGTGTGGTGTGTCCGGGGTGGAAGCTGGAGGCATGAAGGTAGGCATAGCGGTCGGTGGGTTTTCGGTATAGGGTGGTGTTAACGCGACCATCACTTATTTGTACTGTGGTGTCTAGGAAGTGGACCTCCCGTGTAGATTGGTCCAGGCTGAGGTTGATGGTGGGGTGGAAGCTGTTGAAATCGTGGTGGAATTCTTCCAGAGCCTCCTTCCCATGGGTCCACAATACAAGAAGGATGTTGATAATTTGGAGAGAGATCCAAGAAAAGCCACAAGAACAATTCAAGGTTTGGAAAATCTGCCTTATAGTGATAGACTCAAGGAGCTCAATTTATTTAGCTGAACAAAGAGAAGATCTTGATCGTAGTCTTTAAGTGGCTACACAAAGAACAAAATTTTGATAATGGGCTCTTCAATCTAGCAGAGAAAGATATAGCATGATCCAATGGCTAGAAGTTGAAGCTAGACAAATTCCGACTGGAAATAAGGTACAAATTTTACAAAGAAGGGTCCTTTATCATCGGAACAATATACCATCAGTGGCAATTTTAAAATCAAGAGTGGATTTTTTTTCTAAAAGATGTGCTGTAGTTCCAACAGGAATTAATTCAAGGTTATACAGGAGATCAGATTAGATGATCACAGTGGTCCATTCTGTCCTTATAATCTATGAATGGATCTATGAAAACATCATTTGTTCAATTCCAAAATTTCAGGCAATGTTCTAGGTATCAATGGGCAGAACCCCACTGATTTTGGTGAAAGCCAAAAAAGCCTGATTTCTGCTAAATTCAGGCCCACTGAGTGTCCATTTGGTGCTGCAGTCCAATGGAGGTTTCTGGTGCCCTCTGCTGCTGCCTATACATATCACAGACAGCAGATTCCTAGAGGGTTTCACTTTTCATTGTTCATGTAGGCCAAGCGCTGTGTGTTATCCAACTTTTTAAGTGCAAATGGAGGCCTGGCTGGAGGGGGCAGGATGGAGTTGGGAGCGGGTGTGGGGGGGCCAGGGCGAAGTTGGGAGTAGGAGGCTGACTGGAATGGCAGTGAGGGTCCCAGCTTTGGGGGAGCAACATGAGTATGGGGGCCTAGCCAGAGGAATGGGCGAGGGCCTGGCTGGTGGCCCTATTGGGTGCAAAGGGACCAGCTGGGTGTATGGCTCAACCTACATAAGCAGAGAAGTGTGTGACCATCTAGCCTTAATAGTCCCCCATCCTTTCTCAAATCTCACCCTATTAAATGATCATTGAATAGATCAGGTGTAATCACAGAGGTGTAGTGCAAGCTCAGAGTTTGCCAGGGCTCCATCACAGTTAGGGAAAGTAAACAAGCTTCAGTGGAACAAAACCAAAAATAAGTTTATAATTGTGAATAAATCAAGAAGGCTTTACCAGTCTTGGGAGTCTGTTATAAATGAGTAACAGACTCCGATTACTAGGGCTTTGCACTAGTCTCTGTGGGCAAAGGACAAAGAAATGTTTGTTGGGTTTGCCCCAGTACTGAAAGGTGAACGTTATAAAAGTTCCCTTTACTTCTGCTTCATTGTACATGTAATTACAACCAGCATTCTGAACTCTCACATAGGAAAACACATTTAGAAGATAGCCGTTCTTAATAGTGTCAGAGGTTCCTGTTTCAATATTTACTCTAAGGCCATTAGTAATATATTAGCACAGAGGGGCCAATTGTACTGCCCTTTATTCATGCCCCTCAGTTGGCTAAACATGTATAAACGTGATTGTTAATGACAAACTACTATAGCAGAGAGAGAGAGGTTAAAAGCCCTCATTCTGTAGATACTTAGCTCTTAATATGCCTTTTTGTTGGAGACAGAACAAACACTAATGTAATGTTGCCCATCAAAAGCCATTTAGCTGTCTGAAACTGAAAAAACATTGGCATTCAGTCCGATAAATATCAGTTACAAAAGAAAATAAAATTTCCACTCTCCGGTATTTTTGTCTATATAGTCAACTGGGCCTCTTATCCCCACTGTGGCCAGCCACCCTCCGCCAGGCCTTCATCCCCTACTCTGCCCAGCGTCCCCCACCTCCAGCTGTGCCTTTCATCACAGTAGCTAAACACCATGGAAAATGAATAAGTAGTGGAGTCTATAACAACGAGGGTGTTAGTTCTTTCTGTGCCCCAGTGTCTGAAGTGTGTAGTGCCATTCGGCACCTCCAAAAACTGCAGCCTAGTTCTAACCTGAACCCAGCCCTTCCTTGTTCAGCAGATGGCATTGCCAGTGGAACTGGTAGGAAATTCTACAGTCAGATGGTTTTCCATCTGCAAATGCTGATTTGTCAAAAGCAAAATCTTTCACAGAAATGTGCCAATTTCAATGACTCTTCTTACAAATCACAGGCAGGGTTTGAAACTTGCCTGCCTGGTTTTCTGCCAGCTTGCCTGTCAGGCTCGTCAGCAACCCACCTGAAGGACTGTCCCAGGGCCAGGGACTCTGGGGTTTCTAGGGTCTACAGCTCTGTGGCAGCCCATCATGCCAATTGCTTTGGGGTTGGAGACCCTAGAGCTTACAGGGCTCCCTGCTGTGGCTTCTAGGCTCCCTGTTGAAGAACTGGGAGCTTGGGTATCCCAGATCCCAGGCCTGCAGTTCAGACATGACTCCCAAGACATCCACGCTCCCTTCTGTGAAGCTAAGAGCCAGGAAACCCTGGGGGGCCCACCTGAGTTTGGGTTCCCAAGTTTGTGAACCCAAGTGGCATTTCATTTTGAAATTTTCAAAATGAAGCATTTTGATTTTTTTTTTAAACATTTTTTCTTGCAACTTCCCTTCTCTGGGAATATTAAAATTGCTACTTTTTGTTCTGAAACTGAACATACTGTATTTCAGAATTTCTTGCAGACTGGGAATATAGCTCCATTAAACCAACATAGCTCCATTAACATCAATGGAGATGTGCCAGTTTCCACCAGCTGAGGCGCTGACTAGAATCTTAGTTAATTTCAATCCATTTGGCATTTGTCAGTGGTTGTAAGGAAATAGGGTGCACATCCTAGAAATTAGAGATGGAAAAGACCTATGCAGTCATTATTCCCTTACCAATGCAGAACTGTTCCCCATATTTTTCTAGTGTTGTCCATTTGTAGGCTTGGGAACGGGTACTGAATACATTCCAGACAGGAACATCATGAAAGTAATTTATCAGTTTGCACCCTTTTTATGCTGATGATATTGAAGATTGTGTAGACTATCCAAAAAGGATCTGAATGTCAGCTTGCGAATACTGTGAATGATTTTGTGGTTTACTGCTACTTTATTACTGCTATGTTTATTTTTCTAGCCGTTCTGAACGAGGCATAGAACATGAAATGGGAAACTGCCTTGGGCATCTAAAGTCATTTCACCAAAGTTTACTCCTCAGCATTCTTTATCCACTACAGCAGTGGTTCTTAACCTTTACTGCAGCCTGCACCCCTTTGGTTCTCAAAATATGTTCTCGCACCCCTTATCAAAAATCATTGAAGTAAGTCAGTTCTTTAAACCTAGATATATTTTTTGTTTGTATATTACAGTATTGGTTAAAAAATGTATAATGTTAATAAATACATAGGTTTGATGAAACAAAGTAGTTGTACTTACGTGCCTGTGCTTCATTTGTGGTTTCAATGATTTACCTTCTAAAAAAATCTGGCATGTCTCGCACCCCCAGAAAGGGCATCTCGTACCCCCAGAGGGTGCGTGCACCCCAGGTTAAGAACCACTGCACTAGAGGGATTCAGTTCACTACATTAAATTTTGGTGTTATACCAAAATACAGTTAGTAAATTACACCAATGCAATGCTATCATCTTCACATTTATAAAACTGATAACTTAAGTGAAAGTACAGCAAATCGATCTCCTTGATTAGCCAGTAACAACCAGCTTGCCAATAGCATCAGGATTCACATGCCAAGACAGATTTGCTTCCTTCCACTTATACAAACAAGCAGCTGTATTGAGTACAGTAGAGATGCCTACACTGCCACTCAGTGGTGCAGGTAGAGCATTATCTGTACCCATGGTTTGCAGAATAAATATAACATGAACTGTTGTGTGGTGGTGGGTGGTTGTTGTTTTTTTAAATGAGATCACCTATCTGCTGGGAACTGGAGCGAGATCACTATTTCAGGGCTTGATCCTGCATCATTGAATTTAATGGGAACTTCTCCATTGACTTCAATGGGCACAGGCCCCACTCCAATAAAAATTCATGCACATGCTTAATTTAAACTGATGAGTATCCTCACTGAAGTCAGGAGTGCTACTCTCGTGTTTGAAGTTAATGTGCATAACATTGCAGGATAAGGCTCTTGTTTTATGGACTAGTGGTCTATGTGAAATCTCTTGGGAATTTTGTTATTATTTAATTTTAACATTTATATTGCGGTGGCACCTAAAGGCTCCATTGTGCTAGGTGCTGTACCAGTATGTACTAAATGACAGCCCCTGCCCCATGCACTAAAGTTTTGTTTTGAAAGCTGTAGGGTTCTTGTTGTGTTTCAAATTTTGGGTGGAGCTCAGAGGAAGGATGAGCCCGAGAAAAATACAATTAAAAATAAAATGCACAGCCATCAGAAAGTAACAACTATTTAGCTCTCATCCTACAACAAAGCAGTCCCTCTACTCATTCTGAAGCTGATTGCTCTACTGAGGTACCTCAGCAGCAGTGTTGTAACCATGTTATCTAATCTTGGTATCTAAGATATTTGTAGAATGTCAGGATTTCACCCACAGTCACCTTAGTATTTAATGTCACGGCCGGGTCCTGGGTGGCCAGACCTAGTAGTCAGAGTCAGAGTTCAGGGTGATAAGACAGGAGTCATCTGGGTCAGGATACCAGGAGGTCAGAAGCAGGAGACAAATGGGAGATCAGAACCACGAATCAAATGCCAGGAATCATGCTAGGTCAGGATGCTAGGGGAGCGGGAGACCAGAACAGGGTGGAGCCCAGTTATTCAGACAGCTTCCTGTTCCTGCTGCTGGCTTCAGTAGGGGCAGCCGGCAAATCAGCTGCTCCAGGACTCTGTCAATAGGACTTCAGGGTGAGGCAACTCTAACTGGGATTAGGCTTCATGGGTGCCAGGTTAGCAAGCATCAGTAGACTGCCAGATAGAGGGTTGGAGCATGGTTGCTCCTACAGACCCCAGTTTGAGACCCATGGGTCATGGCATCACCCTCTCCCCTCTGGGTGACATGGGTCCAGGTTTCTCAGGGTGGCTCCTATTGAAGGCCTGAACCAGGGCAGGAGTATGAACAAGTGCATTCCTCTGGGCCATAACCTTCCCCATTGATCAGGTACCATAATTTGCCCAGTTACACTGGCAGACCAGGTGTCAGCTCCTGCCAAAGCCCCAGGTCAATTCACTTGTTTATTAGTATAGATCACAGTGATTGTTAATTGTATAAGAATGTATTTGGTGTTAAAACTTCATGAAAATGAATGGGATGTTACATGCCCGATTTTCACTTATCTCATCCTGTTCTAATGTAATAGCAAACATTTACATTGTATATACACCTGTAAATAAATAACCCATCAAATGAGAAAGAAGCCTAGTGTAATGCAAATGAAGAACTTTAGCAGGAAAGTGCTAATTGGTGTGCATTTGAAGGCAAGTGGTCACTGTATGTGATGATCAGAGATCTGAGGCCTTGTCTACACTGCCACTTTACAGCGCTGCAACTTTCTCGCTCAAGTTTCAGCACTGGAACGTGGCAGTGTAGACAGTGCTACAGCGCTGGTAGCTACTCCCCTCATGGAGGTGGTGTAACAGGGCTTCTTCTCCATCTCAGTGGGTCCTGCGCTTCCTTCTAGTGGTGGGTCATGATAGCATCTTGTCTCTCAGTATTTTCCTCCCTCTGTTTATAGTGGGTGGGGAAATTCTGTCTCCAAGCGGCCTTCCCATTTCTGGGCCCCTTATCAAAAATCATTGAAGTAGGTCAGTTCTTTAAACCTAGATATATTTTTTGTTTGTATATTACAATGGCCAGCTTGTCAGATGGAATTCCAGAGACGGAGATGAGTGTGAGCAGGTCTTGGAAGTAATTTGCTTTAAGAAAGTTATGGCATTTGAGACTGTGGTCTGGTTCCAGACTGGAGCCTTCTGTGTCAGGCCCATATCTTTGGGACAAGGCACTGGCCTTGCCATTCCTGATTCCAGGGTGGTAGGTCAGGGTAAATTGAACTGGGAGAAAAATAGGGCCTATTGGAGCTGTCATTGGTTTAAGGCCTTAGCCCTGCAAAGGTATTCCAGGTTCTTGTGATTTGTAAACACTTGGACTGGATGATGGGCCCTTTCCAAGTGGTGTCACCGCTCTTCAAAGGCAGTCTTAATTGCCAGGAGCTCCTTGTCCTGGATCTCATAGTTTCACTCAGCAGGTGTGAGCTTCCTTGGGTAGTAGGCAATGGGATGCAGTATTTGCTTGGGTCCCTGGCTTTGGGAGAGGACTGCCCCAATCAGAGTACTAGAGGTGTCTGCTTCCACAGCAAAAGCTTGAGCCATGTCAGGATGGGACAATACTGGAGCGGTGGTGAAGGCAAGCTTCAGTTGCTCAAATGCTTGCTGGGCCTTGGGTGACCAATGGAACTTGGCGGTTTTTTTGGAGTAGGGCAGTGAGGGGCTTGGCTTGTTTTGAAAAATTTGAAATGAACCCCTGGTAGAAGTTTGTGAAGCCTAAAAAATGTTGTAGGGGGGTTGCCCAGTTGCAGACAGACAGACTAGACCTTGGATGGACCTTCCATCTTGGTGCCTTCTGGGGACAGGACGAAACCCAGGAGCTCTGTTGAGGTCTGATCAAATGCGCACATCACTAGTTCAGTGTAGAGACCGTGTTGTCATAGTCTCTTCAGGTCTGTGCAGACATGAGTGGTGTGTTGGTCCAGATCATCTGAGAATATCCATATATCATCTAAGGACACTACCACAAACTGGTCCAGTAGGTCTCGTAGCACACTGATAATGAAATGCTGGAATGTTGCTGGAGTATTAGTCAGTCTGAATGACATAACTAAATGTTTGAAGTGGTCGTAGGGGGTCCCTTGCCGTGTTGTCAGCAGAGTTCTGACGGGAAGGTAACTTTCTGTTCTCATCAGTGAACAAAGAGGTCATGAAGGGTCAGCCAGGAGATGCCAAAGATTGGTGGAAAATGCGGGGAATGGATCATGCCAAATTGTATCATTTTTCTGTGTCCCTGAATAATGGCCTCCAGGGGGACAGTCTCCTCCACAACTGGACCTGAGGACAGCAGGGAGCTGTCAATAGTTTTGGTTGTGTCAGGCATGGTCTTGTGTAGCAAGGGGAACTGTAGGGCCTGAGCTGTAGCTGCATTCATGAAATTGTCTGCTGCTCCTAAATTGATGAGGGTCTGTTGGAAGGGAGTCTGTCAGGGGGTCCCCCAGGATGTGCAGCTGGATAGTCACCTGCTAATGGGAAGCCTGTGGATGGGGCTTAGGATGTGTCTCAGTGAGAACTAGGGACCTTCTTTCAAGGTCCAGTCTGGTTCCCCGCACCAGGCCTGGGTTGGCTTGTTTCCCCATGCTCTTTGGCATTTGTACTGGGCAGGCCAAGATGCCATGGCCAGTTTCACCACAGTAGAAGCACAGGTGGTGCTGGTGGGACCATTGGTTTTTTCAGGTGTGAGTCATTGGCGAGCTAGATTGGCTTGCATGAGTTCAGTGGGTGATACAAAAATTGGGGTCATGGTACATGATAAGGGAGGCTACAGGCAACCCCCTTTCTCCTCCCTTTGTTCTCACAGATGATTATCTATGTGGATCGTGAGGTGCACAAAGGCATCTAGGCCCGTTGGCATCTCTATACAGGCCAGTTCATCTTTGATTTCTTCCCACAAGCCCCATCGGAACTGGTATAGCTGTGCTCCTTCGTTCCACTCTGTATCTGCTCTGAGGTAGCGGAAGTGCTCTGCATAGGAGGCCACTGTGCATTGCCCCTGCTGGAGTCCCATCAGTGCGGGTCATTGAAGATGGTGGACATCAATTGGAGAAAAGCATCCCAGTCTGACAGAACTGGCCTATTGCCTTCCAGCAAGGGGGCGACCCAGTCTAAAGCATCTACTGTCAGCAGGCTGCTATAAATCTATCGTAAATGAGTAAAAAATTGTATTGAATATTGTAATGAGTAAAAAATGTTAGGATGGATTTCATTTCTGCCAAATGATCAATGACAGGGTAGTTGGAGAAGCTAAAATTCATGTAACAACGAGACTGATGAGTAATGGTTTCTGAGCTGTAGCATTGTATGACATAAAACGTTAACCAGCCCATCCTCTTTTGACAGCCTCCCATAAATTTACCGACGGGAGTTACTGAAATTAGTTGCATGTCAAAGCTTTGCTTGGATTGGAGAAATGCTGCGGAAGTTTGGTTTTTTTGCTCTTGCTCTTCTAGGCTCTGAAGCATGTGCGTGAGAGCTTTGCTGAATCAAGACCCTAATGCTGGCTTGAGACATTTCTCAGATTGAAATGTTTAGCCATTAATCTTCCAAATTTGCATGGTGGATTCACAGTAGCCATTCCCAGGAATTTTTGCTTCCTTTGGTGCTAGATATTTTTATCCAGCTATTACTCAGGGTTTGTCTATACAAACGCTTAGTTCGTGACAAGCTAGGATATAAATCTACCCTGCACTAAGTGTCTGTATGGAACCTGCTGCTGCACATTAAAAGTTTCCTAGTTCACTTTAATCTACTTCTGTTTCAAAGCAGGGAGCTCAGTGCACACTATAGAACTTTTTACAGTAGATTTACACCCCAGCTTGCCATTAATTAAGTGTTTGTAGAGACAACCCCTTAGTAGCTACCATGGAACTGCTAAAACCAATAACTTTAATTACATAGGATCAGCTTTAAATAGGCCAGTGAGTGACCTGTTGCTGCTCCACTGAAGTCAGTGAGTGTATTGTCATTGACTTCAATGGGAGCAGGAGCAGGCACAACATTTTATTATTTGTTCAGCTCTATCTGCAAACTGTAGATAATTGAGATTTTGATTTTAGAGGATGACCCGCCAGCTTTGCACACCAGTTCTTTGCTGCTCTCCAGGGATTAACAGCTTGAAGACAAAAGGGGACAGACTTTGTTCACTGGCCCACTGTTTTCTTCTTCACTGAGTTCTGAGGGTAAGATTCCAGAGTACAGAAGCCCCTGTAGCCCCGGCTGGCCTTGGGAGCAGCAGCATGCTTACCAGCCAGCCATTGCTTTTCACTGTGCTCCAGGTTTGAGTGAAGAAGAGCACAGGACAGTGTCAGAGCATGTAACTGAGTTTTGAATAACAGGGGGTTCAGTTAACAGAAATTATAGTGTAAAATATTTTTATTTTGTTCTTTTTACCTGGATCAGCAAAGCTGCTTGTGAATGGGCCATATTCCCTTTTTAATCATCACCTGGGCCCTAGTCCAGCAAAGCACTTAAGCTCATGCTTTAATGTTACGCCTGAATCGTCACATGACTTCATAGAGTATTCTGTGGGACTACCCACATGCTTAAAATTAAGCATGTGCTTAAGTACCATGTTAAATCAGGGCTCTCTGCTTGACACCCAAATGGAAATTCTGGACCAGCAGCTTCACTGAGTTTTAGGGCCTCATTAGATGAGACAAACATTATTTTAATAATTGGGTTTCTGGAATCCTCCTTTGTCTAATTCAGTAATAGGAATTATGTACTCAGCAGCTTTTGTGGCTGACAAATCCGTCCATTTTGCTGCAGCACTTTATCTCACACAAAAGCCATTTACTGCTTTTTATACTTCTCCGCCACAAATGTTAGCCTTGTAATTAACAAGCTTTTGAGAATGATTAATGCCTCAGCTAAGATTCAGAGTGTAATACATCTCAACAGCTGTTTCTGGTATTGCAAAGCAATGTGATTTACCTTAATCCATATACAGAAGTGTTGAAGGTTAATTGCAATCACCATTAGGTTTGCTAGAAACAAAAAAAAAAATACACAATATAGATTAATAGATGAGTTCACAAACATTACTAGCATTTCAAGCAATAGAAATGATTATGTTTAGTATGTTCAGCATATCTAGCAATAACTCATGCTGGCTTTTCCTGGAGAAAACTCTGTAGCAAACTACCAAGATTAGATAAAAATTCTGATGACTAACAGTACAAGGTTATTTTAATTAAATTGTGTCATATGCACAAAGATACAGAATAATAATTTCTAAAGTAGCGCAACATGCCCATGCTATATTACTGTATAATAGAGCAATGGGAGTGTTGTTGTTAAGACACTGGACTGGATTTTGGGAGACCTGGGTTTAATTCTCAGTTCTGCTACAGACTTGCTGTTTGGTCATGGGCAAGGCATTGAATCTCTCTGTGTCTCAGTTCCCCATCTGTAAAAAGTGGGGATAATAATACTTGCTTTCTCCTATCCTAGATCTTTCTTGTCTATTTAGATTGTAGAGACTGTCTCATCGTATGTGTATATACATACATCACCCAGCACAATGGGGTCCGGATCTTGGTTACAATGCAATACAAAACTATTGTATCATTTGTAGTCTCACACTTCACTATCAGCTTGAATAGAGAAGTTTATGTCTGGTCAACAGGACTGTACTGGAGAGCTAATCTAAAATCCCCATAACAAATGGATGTTAGTCCTGGGTCCAGGGAGCACATAAAGCCATACTGGAAAAGATAACTAAATCTGTTCAGCACTGGCAATGAAATTTCCAGCTTAGTCAGAGAAATGCAGACAATAAACAGCCACCTACACCTTGATACAGCTGCTAGGGCTGTTATCAGCCTTTCACTGAACTGACTGATTTATTTTAATGTACACATTTCCTTTATCTGAACTCTAAGCACATTGCAAATTTTTACAACTTTTGGGCCATCAACAGAAAACTTCCAACTTCACTCAGTGTGGTCAGAACAAATGTACTCGCTGTGAAGAGGAAATGCTGGACTGCTTTAAGAACATAGCTGTCTCTATGTGGAATCTCCCCTATTCCCCAGATATATATTACAGGATCAGGCTGAAGCTGTACAATATGTCACCAATTCAGGGCCTAATCCTGCAGCCGTTACTCCCACAAGTAATGATCCTTACTTATGTGAACAGCTAATTTCAAACTGCCACTGAATGTCTTGTCATTGTGTGTTCATAAGACTTCAGAAGGACTCCTCACATGTGTCCAGCAATCCCAGAGTCAGAGGCTTACATCTTCAGTGGTATTTAAGCTTCTAACTTCCACTGAAATCAAATACCTAAGAGTAAATAAAACTTTAGCCATAGTCACTCTGACCATACAGTTAATGCATGAAATGGAAACCTGACTCTCCAAATCCCCTTTCAGCTTCCTGACAGTGATTCTATTTCTCCTTCCTACTTCTATGGGATAATTTATTTTTTCTCTGACAGATTTAAGACAATGATTCTTTGCCTTTACATCCTATTAGCAGGGTTAGGGACCCAGGCATAGTATTGCTCTTCGTTCTTAAATTTGTTTTTAAACTTATGGAGAGTTGAGGGGGTGGTGGAAAGAGCCATTTTCCTACAGCGAGGATGACAATGTAAGTACCTGGAAAGAAAGATACAATAACCAAGTCAGTAGCAATCCCCTTGCTTAGAAATGTATACACTCCAATTTAAATTCAAGGGGCTGAGCACTCTGGCTCAGTACTTTGCATGCTCAAGCCTGATATGATTTAATAACATATTAAGTACTGACAGTTTGCTCAACAGTGACCAAGACACAAATGTAAAGACAGTCCCTGCCTAGAGGAGTTTATCAGCATCACCATATTTGTGGTGGGAAGGAGTTTTCCCCCAGGTCAGTTTTCACCTTCCTCTGCAGCATGGGGCACGGGTCACTTGCAGGTTGGCAAGTGCAGGGGTTGGCAACCTTCGGCACGCGGGCCAATGGGGAGCATCAGGATCAAGCCCTTAGATATTAGTTAAGAGCTTGTAAAACCTTGAACAAAATGGGTTGAATTGAGACAATATACAGTACTCAACAGCCAAATCTTTAAGAAGGGCATCGTGTGCGATCCAGTGAATTGTCTTTAGTCTGGTAGGAGTTGTCAACATTTTTGTCAGACATTCAGAATGACAGCCTCAGGGGATCCACAGGTTTTCACAGATTTCATTCTGATCTGTTAAACACACTCTTGATAGAACCAGCTAGGAGCTATTAGAGCTCTTAGTGCTGCTGTGTGTCTTCTTTGTAGTTGCTGCACGGTTCGTCTCTAAGTCTGTAATAAACTCAGCTAGCCTGTTGAAACATGCACTGTCATATTCTGATCTCAGCCTTACAGATGTTCTCATAGATGCTCTTTTCTCTCTCCACATTCAGCACAATCTGCCCAGCCCAAATATTTCACAGTGCACTCAGCGTGCTTCCTGCTTTGTGGCCATGAGAAGAGTAAAAGAGAAGTCTCAATTAAAAAGAACATATTTCAACCAGCACAACACTCATTTGAAAAATACACTTAGCTATTTCCTGTTGGTGGCACCATTAGTATTACCAAACCCCTGGGATGAGGAGGTTTCATGCTGCACTCCCTAAAGTAAACAATCCGAGAAATAAGAAGCAACATACAGAGAACTACAGGGACTTTTTCAAACATGCAAGGGAAAAAAAAAGTAGAACAATTTTGAAACCACCCTGTAGAATTCTATAGCTGCAGTATAATCCTCTCTTAAACTGTATAGGTGAATTTTAAAATTCTAAGAAAAGGATATAATTGCTACTAAAGGTCAGGTCTCTTCTAAGTCCTGTGGTAAGTGAGGCTCAGAAAAGCCTCCAGCCTCTGCAATTACAGGGAAATGATTAGATGATGTATGTCCTGTCATCAGACATCACCGGTATGGTGCTCTGCTCTTGTTCAATGTTGATAACAGTTGGCTGTGTGCGTGTGTTCCCTCTGTGTGCTTTCCCGGCTCTGCGGATCGCTGGCACAGCAGACCCCGAGAGAACCCCCAATGACCACAGACTCCGATAAGGTACGGGGGCACCCGGCCACATTTATTGTCAAACGAAGCACAGTAATAGTTTCCAGCAGACTCTACAGGACATACTACGAATATTGTGCTCCCTGACAATGGACAGAGCTCAGTCAGTGGTGGGACACTCCACTGCTCCTAGGCTGGACAAAGACACTGACCCAGGGATGCATTCTTATACACAGGTACAAACAAGTTACACATCACTCCTGATGTATTGAGGTAAAACCCCTCTGCATATTGGGGTGCTACCTTTCTCCTGGTACATGTTGGTTCAAACAAACAAGTCTATCCATCATATTATCCTTTTGACCCTGTCTTTTAGGATGGGTCAGCCTGTTCCTCATTATTTCTGTGGAATGTGTTTGTACCGGACTGTTCTGGTGCCATCCTGGTCCATGTTTATCCGATTAGTGCTTGATACCCTTTAGATATGTGTATACATCCAATTAGCGGCCTTCCTCTTACCAACTTTGGGGAGCAGGGCCTGCCTCTGGCTCACAGCTTAACTTTGCTTTATGTTAGCAAAGTCTTGATCATGCCTTTGGTTCAGGCCTCAGGCCTCATACCAGGCCTCTGATACCAAAGATTTATGTTTCACAGCGAGGGTAATTATCCATTTGAACAACGTACCTAAGCATGTGGTGGATTTGCCATCATTTGAAGTCTTTAAATCAACATTGGGTGTTGTTCTAAAAGATATGCTTTAGCTACATTAAAAGTTATGGGTTTCATGCAGAAATTACTGGTAAGGTTTTACGGTTTGTTTTATGGAGGAGGTCAGACTAGATGATCCTAATGGTCCCTTCTGACTGTAAAAATCTATGAATCTTGTGTGGAAACTGACTGTTATATGTGGGTTGCACTGAATACAGTAAATTGTCGGTAGCTTTACTGTGTTCTGTATAGGTACAGCTGCATGTTAATCAGAGTTTCCCTGATGAAATTGTATCACCTTAAGATTCTCATAGAACCACGGTTTTCAACCTCTGGTCCGCGGACCCCTGGGAGTCCATAGATTATGTCTAAGGTTGAAAAGGTTGAAAACCACTGTAATAGAACAAATATTCAACTAAAGTTTCAAAATGAACTCACCCCAGCTCTCACCCCACTGTGCTTTTAACTTGTCATATGTGATTTAATTCTTATATAGCTTATTCACAACGACCCATGCCCTTTCCCTATAACCTTGTTTTATGCCTCTGTTTGTGGTTTCATTTATTTTTTGTACATTAGTTTGAACTGTAAAATGACTGTTCTTCATCAAAGTGTTAGAAAAAGTTTAGAGATTTCAATAGAACTAAGAATGTGCGTCTACCCATGTCAGCTATTTCCTTATCAGCTTAATTGGCTCATTTGGCTTATAAACATAATGCAGCTATTTTCCATATATCTCCAAGGTATTTAGTGCAAAGGGTCAACGTATGTATCTTGTTTTCCCTTCAAAATGACAAATGTATCCGCAACAGATGTTTCTTGTGTCCCCCCCCCAATATGAAATATGTATTCTATGTACCCTATTATCTATAGGTCAGCCTAATGACGTAAAAGGATGAAGGCTAAGTTGTTTGTTAATGGTTATAAAAAGGGCCGGTCCGGCCATGTAAGGTGTGCCTCTCTTCTGGCATTAGCCGATGAGAGCACCCGCTCAGCTGACCGATCAATAAAGGTATTGGTACCCNTGTTAGAAAAAGTTTAGAGATTTCAATAGAACTAAGGATGTGCGTTTACCCATGTCAGCTATTTCCTTATCAGCTTAATTGGCTCATTTGGCTTATAAACATAATGCAGCTATTTTCCATATATCTCCAAGGTATTTAGTGCAAAGGGTCAACGGATGTATCTTGTTTTCCCTTCAAAATGACAAATGTATCCGCAACAGATGTTTCTTGTGTCCCCCCCCCAATATGAAATATGTATTCTATGTACCCTATTATCTATAGGTCAGCCTAATGACGTAAAAGGATGAAGGCTAAGTTGTTTGTTAATGGTTATAAAAAGGGCCGGTCCGGCCATGTAAGGTGTGCCTCTCTTCTGGCATTAGCCGATGAGAGCACCCGCTCAGCTGACCGATCAATAAAGGTATTGGTACCCGTCTTCTTGCCTCTCCGTGCCTCCTTGGTGTAATTAGGTAAGCTCTGGGGGGAAACGGGCCCTGTTTGGCTAACAAATTTGGCGACTCTGCCGGGACTTCTCTCCCTGTAGGGGGCGCTGACCGGCGGCCGAGGACGACTCTGGAGAGTGGCCACCTCGAGCGGTTGGTTTGCTCGAGCTCTGGGTCGCCGCAATCGGCCGGGACGGCTGCGCCCCCTCTATAGAGAACTCCAAACGACACGGAGACAAGACGGTACCAGAAGAGGGGAAGGTCCAACTGCCGGACGCGGCCACTCCGGGCGGTAAGTGTGTTTACCTCCTGGGTTTGAGGGATAACGCCCCCGTAGTGTGGGTTGGACCCTTGATGTTCTATGTAACGGAAGGCGTTGTAAATGGATAAATGTTTTGTGATCATGATGAACAAGCAGGCGGTGGGTAATGAGTAATTCTACTAACTCCACAAGTCCGTGGAATGTGCTGGATAATTACTGGAACTTGGAACAGCCCCAGGGCCTGCTTGTTTTCTTGATAAGGGTATTTTTGTTTTTCGTTTTAATGATATGGTGGAAGCCGAAACTGTGATAACCCGGTCTAGGACTTAAACCGACTCTAGCCGCCCCAAGATTCCTGCGAGGGGAAACCCCGTGACCGGGATATCTTGATCGCAAGGGGGGTCGGTCGAACCTGTGACCAGGTTAAATTAAACACGAGCATAATGGGGTCCGGACAAAGTATGTATGCTGGGACACCCTTGGGATACATGTTGAATAATTGGAAGGCGTTTAGACGCCAGGCTGATTACGGAATTGTATTATGTAAAGATGATCTGGTGAAATTCTGTACTGTGGAATGGATGACATTTGGGGTGGAATGGCCCATTGGGGGAACACTTAAATTAGAAACTGTGCAGGCTGTACATAAAATTGTAACTCAGGATGGGCATTGGGATCAGTATCCCTATATAGATATTTGGCAGGATCTTGTAGCCAACCTCCCCCCTTGGCTGCGAGAATGTAGAGCACGAGCCATTAAAGCTTTGATGGCCTGTGCCCCTGTCAAGAAACCCGGTCATCCCCCTGTTAAGAAATCTTGTCCGGNGGAGCAAGACGGCCCGGGAGGAATGGAGCGTGACAGGCACCTATGACCCTGGGAACACAAAACTTACTTTCACCAAGAGCCCCCCCCCCCCGGAAAAATAACCTCGGTGTGCCAAATGCCCTTAAGGGAAACTGTAACCCCGGGGGTGAGCTCCCTATGGTATATGTTCCCTTTACTACTCGTGATTTATATAATTGGAAGCACCAGAACCCCCCGTTCTCGGAAGATCCCGCCCCATTGACGGCAGTATTTGAAACCTTGGTCTCGGCCCATAATCCTACCTGGGGCGACATGAGAATTGCCCTAAATACC
Organism: Platysternon megacephalum; assembly: GCA_003942145.1. Lineage (NCBI taxonomy): Eukaryota > Metazoa > Chordata > Testudines > Platysternidae > Platysternon > Platysternon megacephalum. Next base: position 4,995,074 of record QXTE01000038.1, on the reverse strand, counting down.
CTACTAACTGCGGAGGAGAGGCGTTTAGTCCTCTCAAAGGCCCGCGAGGGGCTAGTAGGAGGGGGAGCGAGTATAGATGACTTAGCCGACCAGCTCCCTGAGACTACACCCGATTGGTCCCATGGCACTGCGCAGGGTCGAGACCTTCACCGCAGATATGCTGTAGCTATAATACAAGGGATGAAACGCTGTATTAGAAAGACTCCAAATTGGGCCAAGTTGTATAATATCCGACAGGAAAAGAACGAGAACCCAGCCGCTTTTTACGAGCATCTGTGTAACACCTGTAAGAGGTACACAGACCTCGATCCGGAGGATGCCAATGGAAAGCGGGTGTTGATTCCCTTTTTCATTGGACAATCCTATGAGGATATTAGGAAAAAGCTGCAAAAATTGGACGGTGCATCAGGCAAAAATATAGAGGAACTTTTGGAAATTGCAATGAAGGTTTATGATCGCCGAGACGATGAGGAACGAAAAAAAGGGGCCCGCATTCTGGCGATGGCCCTGAGGGAGGGAGGCGAGGAAAAGGGGGGCCAGGCTAAGGGGCGACCAGGACCACTGGGGAAGGGAAAGGGCACCCTGCGGCTGGGACGAAATCAGTGTGCTATGTGTAAAGAAGAAGGACACTGGAAGAACGAATGCCCCCAGCGACATGCCATGGGGGAAGGATATAGAAACAGAGTCCACAGAGTCCCACCCATGCCCGTCTTTTATAGCGGCACGGGAGAAGTGTCCTACGAATAGGGAGGCCGAGGGACCCAGCGGCCCNATGTATATTGATCTTTTAACCAACACTCTCTCTCTTTTCTTTTTAAATAAATTTTAGCTTAGTAATAAGAATTGACTATAGCGTGTATTTTGGGTAAGATCGAAGTTATAATTGAACCTGGGTACGTGGCTGATCCTTTGGGATTGGAAGAACCTTTTCTTTTATATGATGAGACAAGATTCTCAGTAATCTTCATCATATCTGACAGGTGTGTCTGGACGGAGGCCTGAGGCTGGGTACTTTAAGGGAACTGCGTTGTTTGGACTTCTGAGTAACCTGTATGGTAATATAGAAGTTGTTTTGTGCTGGCTTGGAAAATCTAAGTATTGGAATATCCACCAGCGTTTGGGGTTTGTCTGCCCCGTTTGTTTGCAGTTCACCCTGATTGAGTGACCTCAGCTGGCTCCCACGGGCAGTACTGTCACAGGGTGTTAATTCCCCTTTTCATTGGACAATCCTATGAGGATATTAGGAAAATGTTGCAGAAATTGGACGGTGCATCAGGCAAAATATAGAGGAACTTTTGGAAATTGCAATGAAGGTTTATGATCGCCGAAACGATGAGGAACGAAAAAAGGGGGCCCGCATTCTGGCGATGGCCCTGAGAGAGGGAGGCGAGGAAAAGGGGGGCCAGGCTAAGGGGCGACCAGGACCACTGGGGAAGGGAAAGGGCACCCTGCGGCTGGGACGAAATCAGTGTGCTATCTGTAAAGAAGAAGGACACTGGAAGAACGAATGCCCCCAGCGGCATGCCATGGGGGAAGGATATAGAAACAGAGTCCACAGAGTCCCACCCGTGCCCGTCTTTTATATTGGCACGGGAGAAGGGTCCTACGAATAGGGAGGCCGAGGGACCCAGCGGCCCCTTCTGGCGGCACAGCCCGCCAGCCTGGATCCCACGGTCACAATTGAGATAGGGGGCCGCCCACTGATAGCCCTTATTGATACAGGGGCTACCATTAGTTTGCTTCCCCTCGCTAAGGCTCCCCAAGGTAGGGCTCAGGGGTGTACTACAGTCCAGGGGATTGAGGGACAAAACATAAAGTTGGAAAAAACTCTCCCCCTCCTAGTGAAAGTAGGGGACCATCAAATTTCCCATCAATTTGTTTGCAGCCCTTCCTGCCCCATTGCGCTGCTAGGACGAGATATCCTTACCAAATTGCAGGCGGAAATCTCGTTCGATAACAATGGGACTATGGAAGTTAGGCTCCCTAAACAACAAACCTCTAATTATCAAATGGCCCTCCTGAATGCTAAAAATCCTGCCCTGGCGCGTCAGGAGAGTGAGAAGGACCAGCTGTCGGGGGTTAACTCTAAAGTTTGGGCTGAGGAGGGAGGCTTTGCTCGGGCGCGAAATGCTATACCAGTGCATATTTCCCTTAAGGAAGGGAGTAGCCCAGTTCGAATTCGACAATACCCCCTTAAGTTAACCACTAGAATCGGGTTGAAACCTCTAATTCAAAAGTTTCTGCAGTATGGCTGGCTAAGGGAAGGCACTTCCCCGTACAATACTCCAATAATGGGGGTGCCTAAGCCTAATGGACAGTGTCGATTGGTCCAGGACCTAAGACAGGTTAATAAGTTAATAGAAGCCCCCTACCCAGTTGTCCCAAATCCTCATACTATCCTGGGCCAAGTTCCCAAGAGCCACAGCTGGTTCTCTGTGATAGATTTAAAGGATGCTTTCTTCTCTATACCCCTTGATCAGAAGTCTCAAAGACTGTTTGCCTTTGAATGGGAGGACCCAGACACCCATTACAAGGCTCAGTATCTCTGGACTGTTGTCCCTCAGGGACTTACCTGTGCACCCGAAATTTTTGGCAGCCAGCTAAAACGAGATCTTGCCCCGTTCCTGGCTAGGCACCCCTCGTGCAACATAGTTCAGTATTGTGATGATCTGCTCTTAAGTACTGAAACAGAGATATCTTGCAAAGAACAGACTATAGAGCTCCTTAATTACCTTGGGGCTCAGGGATATACAGTTTCTAGAGAAAAAGCCCAATTGGTTAAACAGCAGGTCACTTTTCTCGGGTATCATCTTCGACAGGGGAGTCGTAGCTTGGGTAAAGACAGAATCCAGGCTATACTTGATAGCCCTCAGCCCCAAAATCCCAGGGAGCTGAGAGCCTTCCTGGGGCTGACTGGCTTTTGCCGGCTTTGGATCCCTGACTACGGAGGGAAAGCCAGACCACTGTACGAGTCCCTTACGAAGGAAGGTCTGCTCCATTGGACATGGACCAAGTAAAAGGAAAAAGCATTTCAAGAGCTTAAAAGGGCCTTGGTTCAGCCTCCCGTTTTAGCTCTCCCAGATTCCCGAAAGCCATTCACCCTATACGTGCACGAGAGGGGAGGGGTGGCATCTGGAGTCCTGTGCCAAAGATCAGGACCGACTTGGCAACCTATTGGTTACTACTCAAAGGTATTAGACCCGGTTGCCAAGGGCTGGCCGGCTTGTTTACGGGCCGTTGCTGCACTGCTCTCCTTGTACAGGAGGCTGAGAAACTGACCCTGGGTGGGGATACTGAGGTTATGGTGCCCCACGGGGTACCCCAGATACTGGGAACAGGAGCCGGGGAAAAGCATATAAATCCCAGTCGGCATACTAGATATGAGGTGGGGCTTCTGTTGGCCCCTAACCTGACCTTCAAGACAGTTAGTTCTCTCAACCCGGCTACCTTATTGCCTGATCCTCAGGTCCCCTGTAGGACCAGCCCCACTCATGACTGTATCGAAGTCTTGCAACAAGAGACTAAACCTCGCCCTGATCTCTCGGACTTGCCCTGGCCCAGTCCCGATATTGACGGATACGTTGATGGTTCTAGTTACGTAGTAGATGGGAGGCGGTTTACAGGAGCAGCCGTCGTAGTTAAGAGTGGAGAGGTGTACAAGTTTAAGCTTAGCCCCAATTTGTCCGCCCAGGCGGTGGAGCTGGTGGCTTTTATTGAGGCTCTCCGATTAGGAATTGAGAAGACTATTAATCTATATACTGACAGTCGTTATGCGTACATGGTGGTGCATGCCCACGGGACCCTGTGGAAAGAAAGGGGCTTCATTACGGCTTCAGGCCAAAGAATTGCCCATGGGACCCTTATTAAGTCACTACTTGAGGCCCTGATGCTTCCCATCCGGGTCGCCGTGATACACGTGCGTGCACATGGGAAGGCCCCTGAGACTGAACAGCGTAAATACAATCAATTGGCTGATCAGGCCGCGAAAGAAGCAGCACAAAAAGGAGCCACATGGCTTCTCTTAGCCCAAGATACAGAAGCCAGGACCCCTACTCCCCACTATACAGCAGAGGAAGTGTCCCATGCGCAAGCCGCAGGGGCCCAACAGGTTCCCTCCGGGTGGTGGAAATTGCCTGGGGGAGAGATTTTTGTACCTAGACCAGTGCTCCAGGAGATTCTCCGGTCCTTACATAAGGAGGGACATTTGGGATCAGGAGCCATGGTCGATTTGGCCACCCGGTCCCTAAGGGGATTGGGTATACATATGGAAGCCCAAAGAATTGTTAATAACTGTTCTGTTTGTCAGCGAACAAACCAAAAGGGGTGCGGTCCTCCTGCCTCAATGGGAGGCCGGCCTTGGGCTGCCTACCCTTTCCAGAGGTGGCAGGTAGATTTTGCTGAAGTGCCCCCTTGTAGGGGCTACAAATATTTGCTTGTTTTTGTTGACCAACTCACCGGATGGGTGGAGTGCTACCCCACACGGCATTGTCAGGCCCGGGCGGTCACCAAAGCCCTGTTACATGAAATACTTCCCCACTTCCATCTCCCAGAGGTCATTGAGTCGGACTGGGGAAGCCATTTTATTTCTCAGGTGGTTCAGCAGGTATCGCGGGCCCTCGGTATACAATGGAAATTGCATACACCTTGGAGGCCGCAGAGCTCGGGTCAAGTGGAGAGAATGAATAGGACTCTTAAAGATACTCTTACTAAATTGTGTATGGAGTCCGGTTTAAAGTGGCCTGATGCCCTGCCCCTCGCCCTTACCCGTATTCGAAGGGCCCGGCGTAAGGGTCTTAAACTTTGGCCCTTTGAACTAGTCTTCGGGTTCCCTCCCCGAATACTCATCCCGGGGTTCCGAGAGGATGTAAACTGGGAAGTAGGAAATGACTCCTTGTGGAAGCAGGTTTCTGCGCTGCAATCTGTTTTGTTACAGTTACATCGATACGCAGCGCCTTTCCAGACCCTTCCCTTGGACCAGCCCGTGCACCCATTCCAGATCGGTGACCAAGTCCTGGTCAAGAAGTGGAAGCGTGACCCCCTCACACCACGGTGGGACGGCCCACATACTGTTTCGCTCATCAGCCAAGCCGCGGGTAAAATTCTTGGAAGTGACAAATGGACACACTACACACGGGTAAAACGGTTCCTGAGCCCCAACCTGGAAACCGAGTCAGCAAAAGAGGACATCAGCCCTCTGCCCGCCCCGGCTCCGGAAGCCCGGGGTGGCACAGGTGAAGACTCCACATGGGAATATCAAGGACTAAAGGGGCTATTTAAAAGAAAGCAATGAAGCTATCCTTTGTGTTTCTGTTACATGTACTCAAATACTCATATGGTTGGGAAAACGGGTTTTTGCAACTCGGGGAGTTAATAGCGAGTTCCTTTAACCTTACTAATTGTTGGGTGTGTGGCGGTCCAAGAGAATTAAATGAATGGCCTTGGGTAGCCCAACCTGTCCTGCCCAAATGGTGGATCAGTAATTTAAGTATAGTGCGTAATGGAACAGGGAGATGGACTGAGGATAGTGGCCCTTGGCGGCTCTATTCTACTGGGATGGGTATCGTTTGCCTTAATCGAACAAAAAGGGAAGGAGTGTACGTGGGAGAAAGTGAGTGTAAATGGACTCTCTCTCCCGGATTTGATTGCTATGATCATCCCAGTTGTCACACGTATGATTGTGCTAAATATTAAGGACGTTGGAACCAAACCCACGTAAGGCTGACTAATAATAGCTGGGTAAGATGTTCCTACTGGAATCATAGGGGCGAAGGTTGTAAGGCAGTGGGACTGGATGGGTTCTTTGATGCCCTCTTTTTAAGTTGCCAGCGAGATAATACCACCAGTAAGGACCACGTGGTACGACGGTATCAGTGGGCGTTTCAGCACCATAATGGAACCCGAGTGGAGGGTTTTAGACATTTTTGGTCTTCCACTGATAAACCGGAGTTAGGCTGCAACTGTGTCTGGAAGTCGGGAGCTGGGGCATGGAAATGTAACTATTGTGATTCTTACAATAAGTCAACCATTGTAGGAGGGCCTGTAAGAGGTCTTTATATTCTTTGTTACTACCCTATTAACCCTAGCTTGCTTCACCCCTTGCTTGGTTACAGTAATCTGAAGGCTGGCTACTCAAGCTACATTTCAACAGATGACGGTATTATACCAGCCAGCAGGAGCTGAAGAACGGGGACTGTAAGGCTCTTGAAATGCTTTTAAGGGGGGAGAACTGTTAGAAAAGGTTTAGAGATTTCAATAGAACTAAGGATGTGCGTCTACCCATGTCAGCTATTTCCTTATCAGCTTAATTGGCTCATTTGGCTTATAAACATAATGCAGCTATTTTCCATATATCTCCAAGGTATTTAGTGCAAAGGGTCAACGGATGTATCTTGTTTTCCCTTAAAAATGACAAATGTATCCGCAACAGATGTTGTGTCCCCCCCCCAATATGAAATATGTATTCTATGTACCCTATTATCTATAGGTCAGCCTAATGATGTAAAAGGATGAAGGCTAAGTTGTTTGTTAATGGTTATAAAAAGGGCCGGGCCGGCCATGTAAGGTGTGCCTCTCTTCTGGCATTAGCCGATGAGAGCACCCGCTCAGCTGACCGATCAATAAAGGTATTGGTACCCGTCTTCTTGCCTCTCCGTGCCTCCTTGGTGTAATTAGGTAAGCTCCAGGGGGAAACGGGCCCTGTTTGGCTAACAAAAGGTTAATCTTGTTTTTGCTGAAACCAAGGGCAACCCTGCCTGTGGTGGAGTTCTTTTAAGAGTTGACATCAGAATGTAAAGGAATGTTGCGATAAGCGAGATGCACATTGAAAAATACAGCACTACAAAAGGCATATTCCAGGTACTGTATGCAAGGGTAGCATTTGAGATACGATTCCAGTGTTGCCAACTCTCACAATTTTATCATGCATCTCATGATGTTTGGGGGTTTTCTTGAAGGAGCAGCTCCTGGACTGTTGGGATTACAACCTTCTATTTGAGAAGAAAAGTAAGTGTCTAGCCCTCATGATGGCAGAGAACTTGAAAATGCAAAACAAGTGAACCTAAACGCTCAGAGACCAGAAGGCAAATATAAAGTAACCAAAATGCACTTGGTTTCAGCAGGAAAGAGGTTAATTGTTTTGACAAAAAACAGTCAGAAATTGTGCCTCTATGTATAGTTTTATTTATTTTTTTGTACATTGGTTTGAACTGTAACGACTGTTTTTTTATATAATGATTTTAAGTCTATCTCATGATTTTGTGGGGCCTTATACATGATTTTTGAATACTTGGGATTGGAAATCCTATGATTCATCCCACAGACCTAGTGCATCCCCAGCATGCCATGTTAGGCAGAGTGAACATCTGATGGAAGTTCTTTCTATTTCTGAAAGTCCAGCCATGGTCTTTTCATATCCTTTGAACATCTAAGAATATCTCTTCCCTTGATGAAGCAGTAGAGAAGCATGAACCTTGGGAATAGGACTCCAAATTTTGGTTTCTCATTCAGAACCAGACAGTCAAGCTTAACCAGTACAGGCAATATTTTTTAAAAGCAGCAAAGAATCCTGTGGCACCTTATAGACTAACAGAGGTTTTGCAGCATGAGCTTTCGTGGGTGAATACCCACTTCTTCAGATGCAAGTCTATAAGGTGCCACAGGATTCTTTGCTGCTTTTACAGATCCAGACTAACATGGCTACCCCTCTGATACTTAATATTTTTTAAGGAGCCCCCACAAATATTTCTGTACAGGTCTGTCGCATCTTAGGCGCATTTAACATGTGCGATTTCAGCTTTACGCGGTCGGCAAAAACAAGAAAAAAAACAAAAAAAAAGAGAAAAATAACAATTTAAATACTGTTTCTGTAGTGCGGGCGATTCTGCCCGCCATTACACTCAATGTAACTTTGACTATACGCGGTTTTCGCTTTACGCGCTGACCGCGGAACGTAACCCCAGTGTAAGATGAGACAGACCTGTATGTGTCATCTGTGCAGGGAGTGGAGGTCAGGCTTCTTGAGCAGCAGGGGGAGCCATTTCTACAAGTGCCAAGAGAAAGCTGTGGGCTGGTTCTGAACAGCAAGGCCCAGGGCCTAGCATAGCTTTGAGGAAGGAGATTAGCCCACAGGCTGCGAGAGCCATCAGCCCTTAGGCAGAGAAATCAGGGAGGTAGTCCAGTTAAAGGTGAGTGATGCAATTTTCTAGTATCTGTGTCCAACTACATCATTCATATTCATGAACGGATTGAATTGTTAATCTCAAGGTTTGCAATACTGTTGTTAAATTTAGACTGAGTCGGGCAGAGGGTGACTGATTTATAGAGACTTTTAAGGCTACTGAGGTTGGAATAATCTAGGGTTATGTTCAGTAGGGCAGAAGTACAGATACGTTTGCCATTTCAAACTGCAGAGGCTCATACTTTAGCGCGGATGACCAGCTTCAGTCACCAGAGATAACTAAGATGATGGTCATCACACTTAAACAATAGCCATTTTTATGTAGTGGGAACTCTCAACATTTTTTTCTGTTTTAACAGGCAGCTCAGTATTGCTGCCCCCAAGCATGCAAAAATCATGAGTCAGACCCCATAAGACTGACTTAAAAATGAAGAGATTTTCAAAAGTAATAGATTTAGGGTTCTTTTATTTCCCTGCTGGTTTTTGAGCTTTTAGGGTGCCCATTTTCCAGCTTTTCTGTATAACCATTAGGGCTAGAAACTTTGTTTTAAAATGAAAGCGGAGAGGCTCATGGAATCGTAGAAATGTAGGGCTGGAAGTTTCACATGAGGTGGGGCTTTCAGAAGAACACCAGATATTGTGAGATTTGCAATAAAATCATAGTCAGCAAACTGCAAATTCTAGCAGTGGTAGAGATATTCCTTAAACATATAATGGGGAACTGGAACTGATAGACCCAATAGAAACTGTCAAAATGGAAGAAACTTTTCACGGATACCTACGATAAGGACCAAATCTGTTATATTTGTAGTGGTATCATGAACCGGTTTTGCATTGTGGAATAATTTGCTATAAGAAAAATAAAGTGTGTGTGTGTGTGTGTGTGTGTGTGTGTGTGTGTGTGTGTGTGTGTGTGTGTGTGTGTGTGTGTGTGTGTGTGTGTGTGTGTGTGTGTGCGCGTGCGCGCTTTGTGAAAAAATGTCATGGTGGCAATTACTGGTTTTGCATGCACAAATGTGAATTTTCACATGTACTGTGATGAATACACAAATTTTGCAATTACATTTGTGCAGGCATATTGGAAATACATTCAGCTAAAAAAATTGTTTTCATAATAAATCATTATCTTTGCTGCCCCAGTCAGCCTGCAACTGAGCAAGATCTCTCCATGAATGTGTACAATGTCCTGTCCAGAATGGGAGAGTCACCTGGGATTTTTTTTTCAAAATAAAGGATATTTTGCACAAAATAATGTGATCCTATGACTTTCTGTATTGCTTTCTATATATTTGTGACTCCCAATTTTTTCGTAATTTCAGATGCCCTAATAATGATTAGCCCCACGCACCCCAGCCATCTTTTTTACAGCTTTCAGGCTCTACTAAATGGATTTTTAAAACACCGTATTTACTATTAATCACAGCCTTAACTGTTTCTCACTTTTAAATTCTCCATTGACCATGAGTAAGCTCTTAAGCCTACAAGCCCTTTCCCACTAATGGCACTTGCCTCCATTGTGGAGTTTCCCTATGTCTCAGACTGTCATTTTTAATAAATATTAGATGACACATATTTTAAATATGCATATGGCGACTCGCTCACCCATACACCCTCTTGATCAGATTTATTTTAAAGGCTCTTTGGTTTCAGAGCAGTCTTGAATAACTTAACCAAGTCTCTCAAACTCCCTAAAACTAAATCTTTTCTTATGTATATCTCATTGGTGGGGGAGGGAAGCCCTAGATAAAATATTTGCAGATTTTCAAATGTGGACCATTTTTTATCCTCTAATCCTGGTCAGCAGAAGTAAATCTGAGCCTTAGTGACTCTTATATCTGTGAGATATCTTCATTTTCTTCAGTCCCAGTTGGTTCATACACTCATTATTTTAATCCTGCTCTAGCCAGTACCATTTTCTTTCCTAAGTAATTGTTTAGGAAAAGGATTTAGTGAAAAGAAGATTAGAGAAATGTAAAGGCACTGCAGACTGTGCCACAATAAATTATACATTTTTAGCCTGCATAACTGGCTAATAATATCGCCAGAGAGATATAGAGCATATGGGTTAAGCTTCAACGCACCCTAGATTCCCATGTCACCTCACAAAGAGTCATGGGGTGACAGTCCTGCAGTATGAAGTGTTAAACTGTTCAACTTGTTATAACAGTTCTTTTTACACTCCAGAGATCCTACAAAAGCCAAACACACAGGCATGAGAAGTATGTTGGTGTACTGACATCGCAGAGTAATTGCTGAACGGGACCACCCACCCACAGCTCCCCAGTTACAAAATTAACACAAACTCCTAGACGACGGAGACCTCAGAGACGACAGACCAAATTTATCCTTGCTGTAACTCCAGAGAACTCAAGGTGTTACACCAGGGTTGGCCTGATGTGGTCTATGTGTTAGAGTAAAACTTCAAGGTAATTCCCAAGAAAATAGCACTGTAACAACAGCCTCAGTGATTATAATCAACCCTGCAGATTCAACATAGCATATAGCGAATGATAGCGTTTCAGTGGTAGCAGAGAGCAAGGATGAATAAACAGCCTGATAGCAATAAAAAAAATAACCCTCTGGATGTCTTTAGCATTCTACCACTAGTCTGGAATGACCCCTTGAAAACATGGTTGTCTATGTCAAACGTTAGAATGCAGCCAGTCTGGCCCAGTGGTGCACTGTTAGCACTGTGGCTGTCTCCGCTTTCCACACTGGCGTTGGTTAGATGTGTAGTACATTGGAGGTTGAGGGGTAGAGTTTCAGGTACTCTGATATTATATATTGTGTCAGCGGCCCTAGAGAGAGAGAAAAACGGACTGAAGAATCATATGTGTCGTGATGATGGTAAAGAATCACAGAGTCACTTTTTCCTAACAGTGAGCAATAATTTAGGCTAAAGAAAACAATACAAAGGGTAACAATTAGGTAACTGTATCTGGCAAATTTACTTTCCCTTCAGTCTGTTTTGATGAATCTCACTCACAAACCTGCTTCACTTGCCTTCTCAGCAGCCAGGCGAAAGGGTGAAGTTCAGAAGCATTGTGACTTACAGTGCAGTGATTGGTTGGAGAACACCAACTGCTTGCCAATCCCATTGTACCACTGCCATGACTAAAGGCTCTTTGACAGTTGTCAGTGCCAACTGCCAGCTGCAGGTGGATGTGAGCCAGCACTCTCTCACCTACTGGTCAGTGGAGTTGTAGGCAGGTTCCCTGTGTCCTGCCCCTTGGATGCCTGCAGGGAAAGAGAAGCAGGCTCAGAACCCTAAATCAAAACACAGTAGCAAAAGGTAGGTCCTGCTGTGTTATTTATTTTAAGCTTATTTTAAATATTTCAACCCTTAGCAGCAGCATCTCCAGGAACCGTGCAAAGCTGCCTCTCAGACTGGCCTCTACTGGAATAAAAGGCCCGTGGCATGGCTGACTTGAGCCCATGGGGCCCAGGCTGCAGGGCTAAAAATTGCTGTTGACCCAATGTGAGGGTCCCAAAGCTCAGGCTCCAGCCCAAGCCCAAATGTCTACACAGCAGTTTTACAGTCCCACAGCTCAAGCCCTGCAAGCCTGAGTCAACTGACCCAGGCCAGCTGCGGGTGTTTAAATACTATCTAGACATACCCTCAAACTCCTCATTCATTGTCACCCACGGTGGGTCCATATCCTTCCCCTGTCATGCTCTGCCGGTGACCCACAGCACTGTGGCCTCCTCTTCCCCATCTACAGCATATCCATGAATTACCTCATCTGTTTTTGGGCCTTCAGGCTCAGATCCTCAAAGGAATTCAGGATCAATATCAATGGGAGTTAGGTATCTAAATAGCTTTGATTAGCTGGGCCTCAGCTACCATCTCTACCACTCTCCTTCCTCTCCTCAGAGCTTTCATCCTCTGTTCACTCTCTCATCTGCCACTGTCTTTCAGACATTTCTTCCTGAATGTCATCAGCATCTCAAAAACATAACTTCTCCTCTCTCCCACCTCTCATTTCTACCCCTGCCCCTCTCCTCTGCATCACACCTCAAACTTTAAGACCTGTATACCACATCTAAACTCACAAATACATGGCATACCAGCCTCGCCTCCGCTGTCCCTTCACTAAGTCTCTCTTACATTTTCCCCCTCTCCAAGGCCCTTTCCTCAAAGTCTCTCTTAATCCCCTCATTTCCCTGGGCCACCCAGGTCACTGATCCAGCCAGTGTAAATTAGAACAATCCTGAGTCTGCTCTAAATTACGTTCAGCCCTATGACCAGAGGAGCACTTACCTCTGCTGAGAATCCAGCCCAATATATCCAACCCCCCAAAAGCAATCCACAATTAATCAATAAGACAAGACAAATGTGTGTTTCATTGTGAGATTTTATGCCCTTTGGGGCGAAGTGAGGAAGCAGGAAGCAGATCCATTCCTGCTGCAGAATCTTTGCTCCCTTTTGTTTTTGCAGCTGTGTTTCATTAGTGCTCAGCCAGGCTGCTTTTCCCTATTGGATTTGAAAAGTTCATTATATGATGATGATTGTCTTCGCATGGAAATGCTGGGATAAATGTGAAGGGTTAGTAATGGGGGTTTCTGAAGACACTGTTCTGCCCTGGTTAGCACATATTCAGGGCATATTAAAAACAAGGTATTACTCCCTGAGCATTACAAACCCATATTTAGGGGCTAATCCAAAGCCCACTGAAGCTATTGTAAAGACTCCCATTGACTTCACTGGGCTTTGGATCAGGCCATTAAAGCAGTTGGGTTTTTTTCCCCCTTCAGACAGAGTGCTCCACTAAATTGGACAAAATGGTTGATCATCTCCTGGGAAGCTGGAAATCAACCTCATGTGAAAACTTTGATGCATACATGAAAGAATTAGGTGAGAAATATTACAGGGTTTTTATGCTTTTTCTTTTAATTTTAAGTGTCCTTTCTCTCTTGAATATACACTGTTTTTAAGTAGAAATAATCTGGGGATCTATTGCTTTCCTGTCACTTGCAAGCACAAAGGGGCGACCACTATGAGACAGTAGAAGAGGCTATGGGAAGTGGTGGCACTCCTTTTTGCTTAAGACATTCACTGCTATAGTGGACTCGAAATGACACTGCAGGTACTGATCCCCCATTGCCTGGGAATTGCCCAGATAATCTGCTACACCTGAAAAAAGCCTATGATCTGTATAAAGTAACTTAATTAGTAATTCATTTGTAAATATTCTAGCCAGAGGTGGTTGTGTTAAAGATAATTCCCACTCCCTGATTCCTTTCTTGAGATAACATAAAAAGATGTGGGGTTTTTGCATTGATTTTGTTTCAATGACTAAATTTTTGCTTTTATCCTGGAAAATTGAGTTCAGGATACTGAGCAATGGAACCAAATGCTATACTTGTAAAATGTGGACATGATAGTACCATCAAAACCCCAAATCCTGTTAAAATACCAAGACCTCCTTCAACTAAGCCAGGAGTTGGAAGAAGCCACCACAAATAAGAGGAAAAGTGATGGTACATGTTGTTCAGTTGCCGAATAGAGCCAATCAATTAAAATTAGCATAATTTTTGCAATAACCTAATATTGGGTTCTCCTTAATAGTACTACCAAACACTTCTCATACCTCAAATATGACAGTACCATGACAGTGACATCACAGATTCCCTAGTACCAATTGACAATTGCTGGCTTGTTCCTACAGTCTGCCTCCAAGGCTGCTGACACCATTCTGAGACATGGCTGTTTCCTCTACATAAAACTTTATTAAAGGACTTGCAATTATAAGCCAAGCCCTCCCCCAAAATGTGGTGATTTAGGCACAATGTAACCCAGATTTGAACAAACCTATACGCTCCACCCCTGATTACCCTTTATGTTTTTTTCTATGGATGTCTCAAAAGCTCACCAGATCTCCCCTAATAAATTGTTTCAGCTTGTTTTGGTGCTGCAATCTTTCTCAAATACAGGATTTTTGAGGCATAAACTCTGAAGGGATCGGTTTGTCTCTGTCCTTTGTGGGAACAAAGGGCTTAACTAATAATGATTCCCCCAAAACACAAAGCCTCATTTGTGTTTGGCTTTCCATTCATTGGTCAGTCACTGGCAGAGCTTTATCCAACATAGGTAAGACTGCAAGCAATGAATAAATGAGCCCTTACCATGATCAGGTCACACAAAGGAGACTGTCTAAGCCATACTTTTAATCTTGCCTCATAAAGTGCATTCTGAAGTGCAAGGTACCCATGTCTATTTAAAACTTTTTCTGGGCACCTTGTAGTAAACTTTATGAGGCAGGTTTTAAAAGTAGTGTGTGGGGAATGAGGAAGATGTCTGTATTATTTCGTATGAATATATGTGCCTGCGTTTACTTGCTGGGTATTATTCTGGCTGACTACACAGAGTTAAATTACAGATTCAAAGAACCATAGATTCTAAGTCCAGAAGGGACCATTGTGATCATCTAGTCTGAGCTCCTATGTAACACAGGCCATAGAACGTCCTGAAAATAATTCCTTAGGCAAATCTTTTAGAAGAACATCCAATCTGGATTTTAAAATTGTCAGCGATGGAGAATCCACCTTGGTAAATTTCTCTAATGGTTAATTACTTTCACTGTCAAAAATTTACACCTTATTTCCAGTCTGAATTTGCTAGCTTCAATTTGCAGCCATTGGACTAGGCTATACTTTGCTCTGCTAAATCAAATAGCCCATTATCAAATATTTATTCCCCATGTGGGTACTGGTAGACTGTAATCAAGTCACCCCTTAACCTTCTGTTTGTTAAGCTAAATAGTTTGAGCTCCTTGAGTCTAGCACTAGAAGGCAGGCTTTCTAATCCTTTAATCCAGGGGTGGGGAACCTATGGCACCTGGGCTGGAGCCGTCCCATTGCTTCATTTAATCTGGCCCGTGGCAAGTTTCTGCATTGCCGTCCGGAGGCCCCGAGCCTTGGTGCCTCCTCATTGGGCTGGAGCCGCGAGCGCCGGTTCGCCCCGCTGTGGGGGGAAGTTAGGGTCGGCTCCAGCTCCCGGAAATGACCGGCATGTCCCTGTGGCCCCTAGGAGCAGGGGCGATCAGGGAAGCTCTGTGCACTTCCCCCAGCGCCAGCTCTGCAGCTCCCATTGGTGAGGAACCGTGGCCAATGGGAGCTGCTGGCGCGGGCAGCGCGCACCGCACAGAGACCCCTGGCCCTTCCACCTAGGAGCCGGACATGGCGGCTGCTTCCAGGAGCAGCGCGGAGCCAGAGCAGGCAGGGAGCCTGCCTTAGCCCCACTGCACTGCCGACCAGGAGCCGCTTGAGATAAGCACCGCCCAGCCGGAGCCCACACCCCTAATAGCCCCATGCCCCAGGTCAGTACCCCCTCCCGCACCCAAACCCCCTGCCCCAGCCTTGAGCCCGCTCCTGCACTCCAAACCCCTGATTTCTGGCCCCACTCCAGAACCTAGGAGAAGCCCCTCTCCTCCCCCCTCTCCTCCCCCCACGGGGCTGTGTGTGGCCTGTGATTGATTTTTAATGTGGGTCAGTGGCCCCTGATAGAAAAAAGGTTCCCCACCCCACCTTTAATCATTCTCATGGCTCTTCTCTGAACCCACTCCAATTGATCAACATCCTTCTTGAACTGTGGACACCAGAACTAGAAACAGTATCCCAGCAGCAGTTGCATCAGTGCCAAATTCAGAAGTAAAATAATTTCTCTGTTCCTACTTGAGGTGTCCTTGTTTATGCATCCAAAGATTGCATTAGCCCTTTTGGCCACATCATCACACTGGGAGCTTCTGATCAGCTGATTATCCACCATGACCCACAAATCTTTTTCAGAGTCACTGCTTCCCAGGCTTGAGTCCTCTATCATGTAAGTATGGCCTACATTCTTTGCTCCTAGATGTATAACTTTACATTCAGCCATATTAAAACACATATTTACCAAGAGATCCAAATCGCTCTGTATCAGTGACACGTCCTCTTCATTGCTTACCACTCCCCTAATTTTTGTGTCATTTGCAAGCTTTATCAGTGATAATTTTATGTTTTTTTCTGAGGTCATTAATAAACAGGCCTGCTGATGGGGGGGCAAAGGGGCCTGGGCGATTTAAAAGGGCCTGGTGGCCCCAGGTCCTTTTAAATCGCCTGGGCAGCCCTCAGGGCTCCTAGGCATGCGTGACTCCTCCGGGCCCCACACTTTGGGGCCCTGCGGGCCGGCGCAATTGGCCAGCGCGGTCAGTCCTGGAAGTGACGGGTCGGTCCCGGAAGTCACTTTTGCCCTGGGCCCCGCACCCATGGGGCCCAGAATTGCTGTCGGCAGGCCTGTTGATAAAAATGTTAAATAGTGAAAGGCCAAGAACCAGTTTCTGTGGGACCCCACTAGAAACATACCTGATAATTCCCTGTTTACAATTACATTTTTGAAACCTATCAGTTAGCCAGCTTTTAATCCATTTAATGTGTGTCATGTTAATTTTATATCATTCTGGCTTTTTAATCAACAGGTTGTGCGGAACCAAGTCAAATGCTTTACATAAGTCTAAATATATTATGTCAACACTATTACCTTTATCAACCAAACTTGTAATCTCATAAAAAAGATATTAAGTCAGTCTGACGGGTTCTGTTTTCCATAACCCATGTTGATTGACATTAATTATATTACCCTTCTTCAATTCTTCATTAACTGAGTCCTTCCATTATCTTACCCAGGATCAATGTCAGACTGGCAGTCCTGTAGTTACTCAGATCATCCTGTTCACCCTTTTTAAATACTGGCACAACATTAGCTTTCTTTCAGTCTTCTGGAACTTTCCCAGTGTTTTTTTTGAATAAAATCAAAGAAGGCTGATGGTGGGTGCAAGCAGGAAACAAAACAATGACAGAGATAAGGTCTCTCCAGGGAGAATACCAGGGGTCCTTAAGAGAAACAACGGTTGAGCTAGTTGTTGGAAAACTCTTGCCTGCCAGTTGCCAGAAGGCAGGGATGCCAGAACAGGAGGGGCCAGACTTTTTATCAGCCTCACTTTTTATCAGCCGTAAGGGTGAGTGATGGAGGGGAAGGGGCGGATAGGAGTGAGCAGGGGGCTAGGCTTCAGGGGGAAGGGACAGCACGAGGACAGGGCCTCAGGGAGAAGGGGTGGCGTGAGGGCAGGCCCCCCGGTGGGAAGGGGGAGTGTGAGGCTGGGGGTTTGGGAGGAAGGGGTGGTGTGGGGGAGCAGGGCCACGGTTCGGCCGCTGGTGGCCTTCCCACTTTTAGGGCACTTCCGTCACTCCTGCCAGAAGATGACGTCCTATTTTTCCAAGGCCAGAGACTAAGATTAAAGGAACATCATCATCATCATCATCATCAAACACGCATAGTCTACCGAGGACCGTTCTGCTAGCTAGGGTGACCATAGCTGATGGCATTACACCAGGCATCATGTAGTGAAGTCCCCAGATCTGGTTAGGCAGAACATGCAGCAGACTGGGGACTTCCAGAGGCAGGGGCTCTGCAGGAAGTGCCTGAGATAGCTGAGCTCACCTAAGCATTGAGAGAAGTGATGGGCTGCAGGCAAGCCCCAGACGTGTGGGCCTTTTGTGGGATTAACCTGTACCTCTGCTTGCTGTGTACCTTTGGGTGAATGGGTAATGCGTCTGTTTAGAAGTAGCTGATTTGAGTCTCTTTAGTCAGGCACCTGAGAAGGAGCGTACCAATTGCACTTGAGCCTGTTGTGTTAACACAGTTGGGGACCAGGGGTGCTGCTGCCCTAGGATCCAGTGAAAGTGTGGTAGAACCATGGGGTTTCACCCAGAGAAAGGTGTAGGTAGCATAACCTGTCCCTTGAGGGGTTCATTCATGAGTGATTGCAAGGGGGTATAAGACACCACTTGTCCTGTAACTGTGGGAAGAAGGTAGGAATAGGGGGTGTAGCCTGCAGATTCAGTCTAAAGTGCGGGTGGGGGTGAACCTCAGAGTTCCACTCTAGAAAGAGTGCAGGGAAGTACAGGTAAAGGCCTGGCACCGGAAAGAGTGCTCATTGGGGAGATGGGGAGAGATCATAGGTGCCAATTGCTCCTGAGTCATCACATATGCATTAAAGTTCTTCATTGTGATCATGGCAGTTTTTCTTGCCTAATGTCTGTGGCCCTGATTTAAAGCCCATTGATTTCAGTGAGCAATAAATTGAGCCCAGTCCTCACTAAGAAATTGCTAATTACTTGAAATATAAAGACCTATGTAAGCATCTGAGGATGTTTGCCATTCCCATCAGTGCCACTGTTCTCCTTCCTGAGACACTGAAATCCATAATGTTTTTTTTTTCCTGGTAGTTTAAGAGTTCTGAATTCTCTTGCTTACAGGAGTGGGCTTAGCCACCAGGAAACTGGGCAAGCTGGCCAAACCCAGCATGACCATCAGTGCTGACGGCGATGTGGTAACCATTCAAACCAAAAGTGCCTTTAAAAATAATGAGATCTCTTTTAAGCTTGGTGAGGAGTTTGATGAAACTACACCAGATGACCGGAAAACCAAGGTGAGGATTAAAGCTTTCCTTCACAGTTCTCCCAATCTGCTGCAACAGGCACGGACAGTTATTTTCCACATGGTAATAACACATCTGCTAATTATCAGAGTGGATAATTAGATAAAGACACCTGGAAAGCTCAATGCAACTTAAGTACAGCTTTTATATCCCAAAAAAAGGAGAAGAGCCAGATTCCATGAAGTACACTATGAATTTTTTCCTTAGATTTATAGAGTTTAAGGACAGAAGGAATCATTAGATCATGTAGTCTAACACAGTTACCTCTGTAACTTTGTACCCAGCTCAATAACTTATAGGTTAAAGCGCATCTAGAAGAAAGAATTCAATGTCGATAAATGCAAAGTAATGCACATTGGACAATATAATCCCAACTATACATATAAAATGAAGAAGTCTACATTAGCTGTTACCACTCAAAAGAGAGATCTTGGAGTCATTGTGGATAGTTCTCTGAAAACATCCACTCAATGTGCAGCAGCAGTCAAAAAAGCGAACAGAATGTTGGGAATCATTAAGAAAGATACAGATAATAAGACAGAAAATATCATATTGCTGCTCTATAAATCCATGGTTTGTCCACATCTTGAATACTGCATGCAGATGTGGTCACCCCATCTCAAAAAAGATATATTGGAATTGGAAAAGGTTCAGAAAAGGGCAACAAAAATGAACGGGTGTGGAACGGCTTCCGTATAAGGCGAGATTAATAAGACTGGGAGTTTTCAGCTTGGAAAAGAGACTACTAAGGGAGGATATGATAGAGGTCTATAAAATCATGACTGGTGTAGAGAAAGTAAATAAGGAAGTGTTATTTACTCCTTCTCATAACACAAGAAGTAGGGGTCACCAAATGAAATTAATAGGCAGCAGGTTTCAAACAATCAAAAGGAAGTATTTTTTCACACAACGCACAGTCAACTTGTGGAACTCCTTTCTAGAGGATGTTGTGAAGGCCAAGACTATAACAGGGTTCAAAAAAGAACTAGATAAATTCATGGATAGGTCCATCAGTGGCAGGGATGGTGTCCCTAGCCTCTGTTTGCCAGAAGCTGTGTATGGGCAACAGGGGATGGATCACTTGATGATTACCTGCTCTGATCATTCCCTCTGGTGGCACCTGGCATTGGCCACTGTCAAAAGACAGGAAAGATGGACCTTTGGTCTGACCCAATGTGGCCATTCTTATGTAAGGCATCCAATCTGAATTTGAAGACACCAATAGATGGAAAATTCACCATTCCCCTTGACAGTCTGTTCCAATGGTTAATCACCCTCACTGTTAATATGTTCCTAATTTTTAATTTGAATTTGTCTGGCTTCAGTTTCCAGCCATTGGTTTTTGAGAGGACTTCTTCTGCTAGCTTAAAGAGCCATTTACTATTCGGTGCTTTCTCCCCGTGAATGTGCTTATACATTGTAATCAAGTCACCACTGGTCTTTTTTATTTATTATTTTATTTTATTTTATTTTAATAAACTAAACCGATTGAGCTCTTTAAGTGTCTCACTGAAAGGCATTTTCTCCATCCTTCGAATAATTTCTGTGGCTCATTTCTGCACCCTCTTCAATTTTTCAACATATTTTAAAACTGTGAACTCCAGAACTACACACAGTATTCCAGTATTGGAATGCTGTATACAGAGGTGAAATCACCTTCCGACTCATACTCACTAATTCTCTGTTTATACGCCTAAGGATTGCTGTCACAATCCTAGTCGTTCCCCCTTCTGGACACTCATCAGGCTGCTGCGTTTGGGTCTCAACATGGTGGTGCCATGTGCTTTAAGCTTCCTCTGGCTCTGGGTTTTTAGGCACACTCTCAGGATGCAGATCCTCTGTATAACACCTTTCTTGAGATCCCATGATCCAGCTGCCTAAGTCCTGAAATTAGTACTAGCTCCCTCCATCTTCCCATTATCTTAAGCACACCCTTTCCAAGGGCTCCTAGCTTGTGGGCACTCTGGTTTACAGTCTCCAGGGACACATGATAGGTGAAGCACACAACACAAAGACTTAGCTAAAGGTTCCTAAACCAATCATTCTTTACTTTAGACAGCACAAAAAGTACACAGCTCTAGACAATACAATAAAATATCTGTATGTCATTCTTGCCTCAATTTCCTCATTACTCTGGAGTATTCTTCAGGATTTGGGACAGTGTCCTTTCAGGATTCCAAGTCCCATCTCTTGGACCTCTCTCCTCCATCCAGCTTCCTTTGACCTTGGCTGGTCCTGCAATAAAAAAAAAAAAAAATCCCCTCTCTTTCCTAAAGCCTGCTCCTTTGCTTTTTAAACCCCTGTTCTGACAACTCTGTGCATTTGTTCTCCTGTTTGGGGATTTCCACTCTCCACTTTCCCCTCCCTGCAGATAAACTTGGTTAAACTAGTTTTCTTCCAGCTCAGGCATCCTCCATAGCATACCCATAGCCCTGTCAGAGCACAGTCATCAAGGTTAACAACGTCTTTTTCATAGAATCATAGGACTGGAAGGGACCTCACGAGTCCCCTGCACTCATGGCAGGACTATATTATCTAAACCATTCCTGACAGGTGTCTTATTTGTCTAACCGGCTCTTAAAAATCTCCAATGATGGAGATTCCACAACCTCCCTAGGCAATTTATTCCAGTGCTCAGCCACCCTCACAGTTAGGAAGTTTTTCCTAATGTCCAACCTAAACCTCCCTTCCTGCAATTTAAGCCCATTGCTTCTTGTCCTATCCTCAGAAGTTAAGAACAAAATTTTTTCTCCCTTCTCCTTGTAACAACCTTTTATGTACTTGAAAACTGTTATCATGTCCCCTCTCAGTCTTCTCTTCTCCAGACTAAACAAACCCAATTTTTTCAATCTTCCCTCATAGGTCATGTTTTCTAGACCTTTAATCATTTTTGTTGCTCTTCTCTGGACTTTCTCCAAGTTGTCCACATCTTTCCTGAAATGTGGCACCCAGAACTGGACACAATACTCCAGTTGAGGCCTAATTAGTGCGGAGTAGAGCGGAAGAATTGTTTTTAATATCTTACTTACAACACTCCTGCTAATACATCCCAGAATGATGTTCGCTTTTTTTGCATCAGTGTCACACTGTTGACTCATATTTAGCTTATGGTCCACTATGACCCCTGATCCCTTTCCGCAGAACTCCTTCCTAGGCAGTCATTTCCCATTCTGTATGTGTGCAACTGATTGTTCCATCCTAAATGGAGTACTTTGCATTTGTCCTTATTGAATTTCATCCTATTTACTGCAGACTATTTCTCCAGTTAGTCCAGATCATTTTGAATTTTAATCCTATCCTCCAAAGCACTTGCAACCCCACCCAGCTTGGTATCATCCGCAAACTTTATAAGTGTACTTTCTATACCATTATCTAAATCATTGATGAAAATATTGAACAGAACCAGACCTGATCCCTGCGGGACCCCACTCATTATATCCTTTCAGCATGACTGTGAACCACTGATAACTACTCTCTGGGAACAGTTTTCCAACCAGTTATGCACCCACCTTATGGTAGCTCCATCTAGGTTGCATTTCCCTAGTTTGTTTATGAGAAGGTCATGTGAGACAGTATCAAAAGTTTTCCTAAAGTCAAGATATACCACATCTTCCCCCAATCCACCAGGCTTGTTATCCTGTCAAAGAAAGCTATCAGGTTGGTTTGACACAATTTGTTGTTGACAAATCCATGCTTACTGTTACTCATCACATTATTACCATCTAGATGTTTGCAAATTGATTGCTTAATTATTTGCTCCATTATCTTTTGTTTTATCTTTTTGTTTGTTCTGTAGCTTATTCCAAAAGGGGAGGGAAGGGATTGATGTGACAGGGACCTTGCCAGCCCCTGGCTGACTCATTACACATTGAGGCATTCAATCACATGCAGTAATTTCACAAAATTAAGCAGAATTCATAAACTGTACTTAGACAGATTTCCACAATCACATTAGCTCTTTTTGCCATAGCATTGTACTGGGAGCTAATGCTGAGTTGCTTGCCCACTATGACCCCTAAAATCCTTTTCAGAGTCACTGCTTTCCAGGATACAGTCCCCTATTCTGTAGTTAAGGCCTAAATTTCTTCTTCTAGGTATATCATTTTGTATTTGGCTGTAATAAGAACATAAGAACGGCCATACCGGGTCAGACCAAAGGTCCATCTAGCCCAGTATCCTGTCTACCGACAGTGGCCAATGCCAGGTGCCCCAGAGGGAGTGAACCTAACAGGCAATGATCAAGTGATCTCTTTCCTGCCATCCATCTCCACCCTCTGACAAACAGAGGCTAGGGACACCATTCCTTACCCATCCTGGCTAATAGCCATTAATGGACTTAACCACCATGAATTTATCCAGTTCTCTTTTAAACGCTGTTATAGTCCTAGCCTTCACAACCTCCTCAGGTAAGGAGTTCCACAAGTTGACTGTGCGCTGCGTGAAGAAGAACTTCCTTTTATTTGTTTTAAACCTGCTGCCTATTAATTTCATTTGGTGACCCCTAGTTCTTGTATTATGGGAATAAGTAAATAACTTTTCCTTATCCACTTTCTCCACATCACTCATGATTTTATATACCTCTATCATATCCCCCCTTAGTCTTCTCTTTTCCAAGATGAAGAGTCCTAGCCTCTTTAATCTCTCCTCATATGGGACCCATTCCAAACCCCTAATCATTTTAGTTGCCCTTTTCTGAACCTTTTCTAGTGCCAGTATAGTAATAAAATGCATTTTGTTTTAATGGGCCCAGTTGACTAACCAATCCAGATTGCTCTGCCCTCATTAATTACTACTCTGGCAATCTGTTTCATCCATAAATGTTATCAGTAGTGATTTTATATGTATTGCCAAAACATGAATAAAAATGTTGAATAGCATTGGGGCTAGTACCTATCATTGCCCATCTATTTTACATGAAAGATCCCCAGATACCCAACATGATGAGCTGCAGGAATGGGCGATAGGGGATGGATCACTTGATGATTATCTATTCTGTTCATTCCCTCTGAAGCACCTGGCACTGGCCACTATTGGAAGACAGGATACTCAGCTAGATGGACCTTTGGTCTGACCCAGTGTGGCCGTTCTTATGTTCAGTGTAAAACCCCAAGATAGAACGTGGAACTTTCTGAGTGTTGAGTGAATCACTTCTTTAACCAGCCTGACAATCAGCTCTTCTGGACCAGGGCTATCTTTTAATATATGTTTGTACAGAAACTAGCATAACTGAGCCCCCCGCACACTGGGGTATTGTGTGTGCCTCTGCTCTATAAATAATAATAATCTCGGCAGGATACTCATGTTTTGCTTCTTTATGTTTCTTCAGAGCATTGTGACCTTAGAAAATGGGTCATTAAATCAGATCCAGAACTGGGATGGCAAAGAGACCACAATAAAGAGACAAGTGGTAGATGGGAAAATGGTGGTGGTAAGTGAATTCATTCTAGTTATCTGATCACTGAGTAATGCAAAGCTGTAGAGACCATCTAAACAGTTATAGTTTAATTATACATTCCATTTTCTCCTTAAATAAATGTGGCTTATGTTAGAAATGTGATTGGTTGCATAGGGCAGGAAGAGAACATTAGAAAATAGGTTGAATCAAGTTAATATTATAGAATATGGGAGAAGAGGAAAGATGGCCTGGTGGTTAGCATAGAACCGAGAAGACATGTGTTCAAGTCCCTACTCCACCACACATTTCCTCTATAACTTTGGGCAAGTTACTTAGACCCAGACCCTCAAAGGTATTTAGGCACCTAACTCCTGTTGATTTCAATGAGATTTAGGCACCTAAATACTTTTAAGGATGTGGGCCTTAGACTCTCTGTGCTTCAGTTCCCCCAACTGTAAAGTGGGGATAAAAGTACTTCCATATCTTAGAGGGGTGTTGTGAGGATAAATTCATATAAGATTGTGAGGTGTTCAGATACTGTGGTTGTGGGGGCCATATAAGTAAGACAGAAATGAAGAAGCTCAAAAGATGGCTGAATTAATCTTAATATTAGTCTTTAACACGGGGATTGGCAACCTTTGGCCCGCGGCCCGCCAGAGTAAGCCCCCTGGCGGGTCAGGCTGGTTTGTTTACCTGCCGCGTCCGCAGATTTGGCCAATCACGGCTCCCACTGGCCGCGATTCGCCATCCCAGGCCAGTGGGAGCTGCGATTGGCCGAACCTGCGGACGCAGCAGGTAAGCAAACTGGCCCAGCCCGCCAGGGGGCTTACCTTGGTAGGCTGCATGCCAAAGGTTGCCGATCCCTGCTTTAACATATATTTTGATTTTTTTGTAAGTTGGAAGAAAATGTGAAAAGGAGAAATACTAATACCAATAACCCTATAATATAGTTCAGTGCACATTTTTCTTTGCACAAACAAAATGGGTGAGAGGATTTTTCTTCTCCCTCTTTGTATTTAAAGTGGGATTGTCTTTACAGTTTTGCTGTGAGAAAGTACAACTGTTTCTGTGAACTTCTTTTGCCTTCTAGGAATGCACCATGAATGACATCACCTGCACTAGGATCTATGAGAAAGCCTGAAGAAACTCTGTTAGTGCCCTGCTTGACTAAAAATTGGAGTACTAGAAACTTAACTGTTGTAGGTATTTAATAAAAAGCTTACACATGCAGTAAATACTTATTGCCTATATACTGGCATCTATAGGCTATTGAGTGGTTGGGTTTTCTTAAAAAAGGTTGACAGTTCCTGATGCTAAATTTGCCTCACTAGAAGAATCTGCCCCATGACACCATTGATCCTAACAGCATTATGTACTTGCCACCAGCCACTTTTTTTAAAATTCCATTTTGAAAAGAATTGTATGTGAGCCCTGAAAAAGTTTTCTAATTACTGGGTAATGCACACTCATTTCAGTGTTTATAGAAGATTCACAGTATCTTAGACACTGCCATTACAACTGGACCAGCTGAGGGAACAACATAAGAACGGCCATACTGGGTCAGACCAATAGTCCATCTAGCCCAATAGCCTGTCTTCCGACAGAGGCCAGGGCCAGATGCTTCAGGTGAAATGAACAGAACAGGGCAATTTATCCAGTGATCCATCCCCTGTCATTCAGTCCCAGTTTCTGGCAGTCGGCGGTTTAGGGACACCCAGAGTATGTGGTTACATCCCTGAACATCTTGGCTAATAGATGAACTTATCTAATTCTTTTTTGAACCCAGTTATACTTTTGGCCTTCATAACATCCCCTGGCAGTTTTCCACATGTTGACGTACATTGTGTGAAGAAGTACTTCCTTGTGTTTGTTTTAAATCTCCTGCCTATTAATTTCAATGGGTGATCTCTGGCTCTTATGTTATGTGAAGGGGTAAATAACATTTCCTTATTCACTTTCTCCACACCATTCCTGATTTTATAGACCTCCGTCAGAACCCCCTCTTAGTCATCTCTTTTCTAAGCTGAACAGTCACACACTTTTTAATTTCTCCTCCTATGGAACCTGTTCCATACCCCTAATATTTTTTTTTTGCCTTTCTCTGCACTTTTTCCAATTCTAATGTCTTTTTTGAGATGGAGCGACCAGAACTGCATACAGTATTCAAGATGTGGGCATACCATGGATTTATGTACCGGCATTGTGATATTTTCTGTCTTATCTCCACCTCTTCTAACATTCTATTACCGTTTTTGACTGCTGCTGCACATTGAGCATATGTTTTTAAAGAACTATTTACAATGACTGCAAGATCTCTTTCTTGAGCAGTAACAGCTCATTTAGACCTCATTTTGTATATATAGTTGGGATTATGTTTTCTAATGTGCATTACTTTGCATTTATCAACACTGAATTTCATCAGCAATTTTGTTGGTCAGTCACCCAGTTTTGTGAGATCCCTTCGTAACTCTTTGCAGACAGCTTTGGACTTAACTATCTGGAGTAATTTTGTATCGGGTTCACCTGTGGCTCTGATAACTCTATTCTTTGCTATAGTTTCAAGCAATTTACCCACTACTGAAGTTAGGCTTACTGGCCTGTAATTGTCAGGATCACCTCTGGAGCCTTTTTTTAAAATCTGCATTACATTAGCTATCCGCCAGTCATCTGGTACAGAGGCTGATTTAAGGGATAGGTTACATACCACAGCTAGTAGTTCTGCAGTTTCATATTTGAGTTTGTAGAACTGGTGACTGCTGCCTCCCGTGTTGTGTCGACACTCAAGGCGACGCTAGAGTACCTCTCCAGGGCGCAAGGCTGGGCAGATGATATGGAGGCCCTGAGTTGCCCATGAACCAGGACCCCCCTCTCGGCATCACCAGTAAAATCCAGAGGAGAGGAAAAAACGATATGTCTGGTACCTGATCTGCTGCAGGAGTTGCTAGAAAGATACTAAAATATTAGTGCTTGTGTGATTTTGCTTGTACTTTGGAGAAACCTGACCGCCTTCGGTGCTCCACTCCAGATTTTCTGTCTGAGTTTACTCTCATAGCCTTACATTCTCCCGAATTCACCCACAAGGCAGTGGGGCTTTTCTGTAATAGTTTGCTCCCTTAGCCTTACACCCTCCCGGGCTACCCAGAAGGCAGTGGGTTCGATGAGCCACAGGTAGTAATGTCTACTCTCATTAAGGTAGCAGGCATAGCCTGACCTGAGTAGGGTTACCATATTTCAGGTTCCCAAAAAGAGACACTGCCGGAAAAGGGGAGGTGAGGGGCGGGGGAGCATTTGGGGAATGGTGGAAGGGTGTGTGTGTACTGTGAGGAAGTATTTGAGGGGTGCTGGAGTGGAGTGTAGTGGGAGGGGGTATTTGGGGGTGCTAGAGGTGCATGTGAACTGGGAGGAGTATTCAGGGAGTTCTGTGGGGGTACTGGAGGAGCATGTTCGTACTGGGATAGGGTTTTGGAGGGTGCTGGTGGGGTGTGTGTGTACTGGGAGGGACACCTGGGGGGTGTTGGAGGGGGTACCTGCAGCCTCAGTCTCAAGGTGCGGGCCAGTGTCACTCCCTGTGACAGCAGCAGGGTGGCTGGCGTAGGCCCCAGATGCAGCATCAGCCATCAGTCAGCACCTCCCTGCAGGCCCCCTCCCCAGGGCTGGGAACTGGGTTGGCAAGGTCTGGCAGCTGGAGGGAAGGGACCAATTGGGGCATGAAGACAGCTCTTTCTGAGCTGCAACATCTGCTCACAAAAATCCCAGCCATTGCCTCTTATTTGCAAAATCCATCCAGACAGAGGATCAAAAATGAGGTCATGTCTGGGGAAACCTGGACATATGGTCACCCTATATTTGAGTTCCTTAGAACTCTTGTGTGAATGCCATCTGGTCCTGGTGACTTCTTATTGATTAATGTATCAATCTGTTCCAAAAGCTCCTCTGCCAACATCTCAATCTGGGGCAATTCCTCAGATTTGTCACCTAAATAGAATGGTTCAAGTGTGGGAATCTCCCTCACAGGATTTGACTTCCAATTTTAAGAAGTCATTTTGTCTTTTAATCTACTAAGAAGAGAGATTTTCAATGGCGGGTAGCCTTATAGCAACACACAGCCATTGCTTTGTAATATTCTACAGTTCAGTTAGTAAGAATTTTAATAGGTTACTGCAGACCTTTATGAATCCTCTCTGGAATCGGTGTTTTTCCATTACACTTTACAAAACTATCTTTAAAAGAAGCCATGGAGTGTATTTGAATTATTGAGAACAACCACTGCTTGCAAGACCCAAACCTAGTGATGTTTTGGTTTTGATCGTTCCTTTTTCACTATGGGCGTGTCTACACTGCAATTAAACATCCACAGCTGGCCCATGTGAGCTGATGCAGGCTCAGGATACAGGGCTGTTTAATTGCAGTGTAGACATTTAGGTTTGGGCTGGTGGGTGGGCTTTAGGATCCCATGATGAGGGATCCCCAGTCTGGGCTGCACCATGGGCAGCTGGTATCGCAGGCCAGGGGAGGCTGTGCCTCCCTAAACAGCCAGGCATAGCCCCACCCACACTCTGCCCTAAGGTCCCCCTCCTGTTTCCTGTTCTTCCCCTGTGACCCCCACCCCAGGCTGCTCCTCTTCCCCGAAGCGGGCTGGGACCCAAGAGACCTGAGGCCAGCGTTTGGGCCACGGGCTCAGGCTAGCCTCTCCAAACGAGCAGTTCGTGTGCTACCTATCAGGCTGACCATCTACACCACAGCAGCCCCATGTCAGCTGACAGAAGCACTTAAATGCACTTCAGTCTACTTGGCTTGTTTACACAGTTCACTATTAAGTACAGTAGGGCTAGGATGTTTGGCTTGCTTAACCATTAGATACTAGAACCCTCACGTATTCTAACCCCCTCTTGAAGTCTGTAGGCACAGTTTTCCCCTCTCCCCATAAAAATCATAGAAACAAGAGATTTGCTAATTGTTCAAAGATGCACTCTTTTTCCTCATGGTCCAGAGTTATACTGAGTTAATGGATAAGCAGAACTGAGAGATTGAACTAGCAATTAAATAAAGTTCATAGAATCAGAGTTAAGGCCAGAAGGAAACATCTAATCATTTGACCTATACACCACCCCCACCCTAACCCCAATTAGACAAAAAGTATTATAGCCCACAGCTGTCTAAAGTTCTGTTTAGAGCAGCATTTTTCAGAGTGGGAGGTTAAGGTGGACAGTTATGATACAATGACAGCTTCTAGGATCTCAGAAACATGAAGCTCTGTTCACTCCTTTTGTGATTGTACTTTGGCCTTTCCCTCCTGACTACAGTGCTGCAGGGTAACAGCGTAAGAGGAGGAGAGGAATGAGGTGCTGTGACCTCTTGGCTCCCTACCACTGAATGCACTCAATTGCCTCCTCACCATCTTTATTCTTTGGTTTAAAGAAAGTTCCATTTCATCGATGCCTTGGGGATAAGAAATAGGCCTTACATCGTGTGTAGAAGGTGGACTCTGCCAAAAACTAGAGGATTGAAGAGATGATTCAAGCTTGCTTTGACGAAGAGGCCTTCACAGAGAAAGGACCTACTCCAAAGCCCTCAAGTAAAAGGTGGAGAAGCTCCAGTTTAGTGCCTCTACTGACCACAGCTGTGACAGCTTAGTCTAAAGAGCTAGTCCTTTATCTAATGAACTAAATTCCAAACCATTCTGGGATTGGATAAGTTGGAGCCCAGTAGTAGGAGAGAAGGTAGAAATCTAGTCTCTCCTCCCACTCTTCCCAAAAACCAACAACCTGTTTTTTGTAGCGACACTGATCTCACCTCAGAGGATCGGGAACATAAGAAACCACAGCTGTTTTTGGAAGTCCTCTTTGGAGAAAGTTTGAAGACTTCCTGGGTTAGAGCTCCAGTACTGAATACAGCTTCAGGTTTCAGAAGGAGATCTTATATCCCCACTCTGAATACATAAGACTAGCACACCTCAATTAAGGCAGAAATAAAAAATTCAAAGTCTTTTATAAGCTAGCGCACAGAAGGGACATAATCTAGCTTTCCAGTAGATCTCCTATGAAGTGATTAACTCCATAACAGACAAGGACTAGTATGAAACTTGGAAATTAACTCACCCCAGCCACTCCTGTTGACAGACTAAGTCCTTTCAGCATTTAATTTTTATGTAGAATGGTATTACTATATCTATCTGTTACACCTCCAAGAAAATAAACCACATTGTTTATAATTTAAGTGCAGATTGGCTGTGCACAAAAATGAGCATGCGTATGTAGAATTATATTAACAGCATTGTAATCTACAACACATTAACATTTGGTCAGACATTAATTTTGGAAGATTTTATTGAGCAACCACATTAACATTTCTGGTTACATTAGTGTTTGGAATTAGGATTCTGCACCCATTAGGCCTTTTCTTCAGGCAACAAAACTAAGAAGCAGAAGTGTAGTAGTTTCCTTGACCTGAACTCATTCTCAGACCAAGTTAGATGCACTCCTGGCCATGGAGTTTACTCATGCTCTCTCATAGACTCTAGTGCAAGTGATATTGTTCATGGTGTATTCCTGTAAGAAAAAGGATTTTATTGAAACTCTTGAACTATCAGTGAGATTCAGGCTGCTGTTGAAATAAGAGCCAATCTTTTCTCCCCCCTCAGAACTATAGCAATAGTACTTTAGTAATTCCCTAGAGACATATCTGGGTTCTTTGCCTTTTTCTTCAATTTAAGCAGAAGAGGGAAGGACAGTGTGTCCATTATTGCAATAAGACAATGGAGCTCATCACTTCATCTGAGCCTTGACCATCCCAAAGTGTGTCATGTTTAGGTAGTTCTCATTTGCTTCCATTTTGTTTATTTTACCCCACTTCCATTGGAGCATAGGTGCATTTTGACTATGCAATTCAAACAGGGTTTTTCTGGTTACAGCAGCAGTTTGGACAGTGCTGCCACCCATTCACCAGCTAATTCTTCCACACATGGGACTGAGCTTTGCTTCTCAGCCCGAGCTGGTATAGAGATTTGAGGCAGGTGGGGAATATTTCCACACTAAATCATAGTCTAGGCAGTCAGAAGGAATGCAATTAAGTGGCCTCTTAGAAAGCCCTGGGTTTGCTTGAATCAGCCCTGATGCAATTCCATTAAGATATAGTTAATACCACTAGTCAAGTGATCTCACTCACCACAATCATCTTCCCATCTGCTAGTTTTCTCTTTATTGTGGTCTCTTTACCATCCCACTTCTGCACCTGAGTTAGTGAGCCTTCTTCCAAGGTGACAATGTTCTGCAAAGAGAGTAATTGACCAGAATCTGAGAGTTGGGGGTGGGGAGAGACAGTCTGAAGTTTAGAACTAGAGAAATCCCCCAGATGTTTCCAACTCAGCTATTTGTGTTTATGTTAATGCAAGAACACATGCTAGCAAAGTAACAAGCTCCCATTCTTGTTATCCAACAGCAGGCACTGATGGTTAAAAATGAGTTTAAGAGATTTTAATGGTATTTAAACCAGAACCAAAGTTTTACATTCCCTGAACCCTTTGTTTAAATAGGGCACTTTCTCCCTTCAGTTTGTTTCTCCTCAATGGAGTAATGGGAATGAAAAATGAGTGCTGCTTTAGTACTCACCTTGGTTTTCCTGTCATCTGCTGTGGTTTCCTCAAACTCCTCCCCCAACTTGAAGGAGACCTCAGTACTTTTGAAAGTACTCTTTGTTTTGATGGTTATCACATCACCATCCGTGCTGATGGTCACAGTGGGTTTGGCCAGGCTGCCCAGTGTCCTTGTGGCTAAACCCACACCTGCAGAGGCACAAGACACATATGTTCACCATCAGGAACCAAGACATTTCTTTAAAGTATCTATCCTCTCTGTGTGGGACATTCAAGACACATGTTGGGAGTTCAGGCTTAATGCCTCATCTGATCTGAATGTTTCTAGCCACCTGACAACCAGGCTACTTAGACCTCTTATTTATACAGCTGACAGGCCTGTAAAAAGTCACACACAATCTAGAATGAGCTGGTGTAGGGAGGTCAGCTTTATGAGCTTTGCATTTTCAGTTTAAAGGTACATTCTGCTGCTACAGTTCTCTCAGCAAAGCAGTAATCACAGGGTAGAGGTCTTTAACCCAATCAGTGAACCCCAAAGCTATGCAGGTTTTAGATTGGAACCCTAAAAGAGGGTAAATTATAGCTCAGCTGTTACCCATCCACTGCTTCCCCTAAGCACTGCACTCTGGTGCCAGGAATAGTAAGTTATTGGTGATATTTCTATCTCTGATACCAACATCCACATTTCGGTCTCTTACAACAGAATCTGAGACAATGCCATGGACTCCTTCCAGATGTACACCAGCATAGATCAAAACAAGATTTAGCCTTCAGTTTTTTAGCTTGCATTGCTTTATAGCGGTAGATGCTAGGAGCCAGAGCCTGCCCTTTTATGTCCTTATTATCAAGACAGAAAGTGGTCATCCAATATTAAATAAGACTTTCTCTACCCATACTACTGAACAAGCAAATTACACCTACAATGTTATAGCAGCAGCTTCTTCCCTTTCAATCCTAATCCCCTGCCTAAGAAGATGCAAGGTCAGAATCTCATAAGAGTCTAGGAAAACACAGTAAGTATTTCTAGTTAACTGAAGCAATATTTCCTTTTTTAAAAGGAATTAAAACTCTGATACAGCCTCATTTTTTCCTTATTGAGTACTAGGGAACTACATAAGCAAGAGTCCCCAAGAACAATGAAAGAAATCCCAAGACAGAGTATGTGGCTAGTTACACTTTCCTTGCTGAACAGTGGGACATCCCCAAATACCACAGTATCATTTTTCTCACCCAGTTCTTTCATATAGTCCTCAAATTTTTCACTGGAGACAAACTTCCAGATTCCCACAAACAGGTCACACATTCTGTAGAACTCGTTAAGTAATGCTCCGCAGGGAAAAGTCAGCAACTCTCAGTGAGAGGGAGCAAAGGAAAATGGAGAAACTACCTTAGATAGCTTCTTTATAAAGATGACCTGAACATGTGATTATCTGGGGCTGACCAATGGGAACTGAAGTGTTTTTGGAGACTCCATTCCAGGACCAGATTACATCAGAGGCTCCATTTCTTTTAGCGCAAAACCCCAATCAAAAGTGGTAGCAACACCTTAAAGTTGAATGAATTATCCTAACAGGATCCTGACATTTTGATACATCTTAAAGTCCAAACACACCATGTTTCATAGCTTCAAAAAAAATTTCCCCAACAGAAGAACTTCTTATCTGCTTTGCTAAATGAGAGCAGCAGTAGTTTTAAAGGAACACCAAAATTAACAAAGAAGGCTACAGGACACCAATAAACAGCAAAATGGGTGTTAGCGGGTCTTTCCTGTATCAACATAATAACAAAAGAAAATGGGTATTTGAAAAAACAACAACAGAATATTAATTTTAAAACTACATTTTGTCTGAGATTATTTTACCTACTACAGAGACAATTACTCCTAAGATTCTTATAAATGAAAGAGGTTAAATTAATATTTTCTCTGTTTATTGTTTGATTGCTTTGTTCATTGGACAACACTTTATGCATAGTCAGTTCCATTTGTTGTTTGTGTGCATCTCTCACAGAGCACCAGGGGAGAGCAAGACATTTAAAAAACTAGGGACATGTGGCTTTAAAAGTACAAACGTGGCTGGGTGACCTGGGAATACATTGTAGCTGTGACAACATTTAATTTATTGTCAAGTAGACATTGTCCTTCCAACAGGTGACAAAGTCTACAGCAGGAGGCATATAAGGCAAGGCAGAGCGATGGGATCAGACAAACCCCTTGACTGCTTCAAATGGAGACTGAGGTCCCAGGGTGTCCAAAAAGAACACAGGTATTGATGTCTTTGGGACTGGAGACAGGGACCATAAAGATGATGCTGCTCTTGCAGCCATATTTACGGAGCTAGTGACTTCAGAGTTCTGCCCCCAAAAGGCCCTGTGGAGGAGGCAGATAGTACTTGGGGCTGAATTATGGTGTTTACTTCTGAGACCTTGAGCAACATCACTGGCAAAACTCCCATTGACTTCAATGGGGCCAGGATTTCATGCTTGGTGTCAATGGGCTGCCTGTATATCTGGCCCTGGTGGAGGGAGTTTGTGGGCATGAAGATTTTTGATTCTACTATATTTTAAAAACAGTTTTCATTTTTATGCGTGTCTTAGTGCAGGATTGATGGCTGTACCAGCAATATACACATGAGGAATGGAAGATGAGATGCTGCAAAAAGTAAAAGGAGTAAGCAGTGGGATTTGGCACACACTTTGCTAGATCTGTGCTTTCTTTCCTTATCTCTAAATCTTTTTTCTTTTAAAATATATTCTATCACCAGTTTTGTGATCATTTTTCCAAGAAATTGAGTGATCTTTGCAGTTGCAGATGGACAATTTTTCAAATCACATCTAGGTGTTGTATGTCTCATGGCCACTCCTCTGCAGATTCCCACATGGGGAGATTCTTGCTGTGTCATCTCCTGGTAAAATCCAGCATCAGGGTGAGCTGAGATAACACACTATTGGTTGCTTTTGGTGTTGGAAGCACCTTTCCTTTCCTGCCTTGTACAAAAGGCAGAAAAATCATAAGAGGAAAAGGCGAGGGAGGCCACTTGCTATCAAACAGCTACTAGATGAGTGTGTATTTTTTTTAAAACAAAATAAAGCATTAATGTGTTA
Source organism: Platysternon megacephalum (assembly GCA_003942145.1). Lineage (NCBI taxonomy): Eukaryota > Metazoa > Chordata > Testudines > Platysternidae > Platysternon > Platysternon megacephalum. The sequence continues at coordinate 4,960,332 of QXTE01000038.1, read as the reverse complement.
GGGTGGAAGTAGAATCCAAGTGGTGGACTATAAAGGGAACAAAGGACACTGGAGAAGCAGGGAACTGAAGCCTAGAGTTTGTGTTCTGCATTACCTCAGGAAATTTACTTCTGGCCACTCTTTTAAAAGACAACTGGGAAAGTAAGTCATAGCCTACAAGTTATCCTAACACCATAGTGGAATGCTCTGCTGGTAAGGGGGGGATGAACACCAGAGAAACACCCCTAAACAAACTTCTCCTATGATCCAAGTATTTTACATTTAGTTGAAGTGTGATAGCTAAGAATCTTACAGTCCCATGACCTTTTCAGGATATTGAGTAACTCAAGATGTAAGAACAAGAGAAAGAATCACACCTGATTCAGATATAAATGCCAGTATTCAGAGAATGGGAGGTATGGAAGCAGCCAGTGTACAGTTCATTTTCCACAGCATTTTGGAAACTGATTTTGTTAGCTTTAGGGGATCTTGCTGCTCTAGTTTGGTTTTGGTTAGATCTAAGCTGAGCTGCAAACTGTTGGAATTTTTACATAGAATCATAGAAAATTAGGGTTGGAAGAGATCTCAGGAGGTCATCTAGTCCAACCCCCAGCTCAAAGCAGGAACAAACCCAACTAAATCATCCTAGCCAGGGCTTTGTCCAGCCAGGCCTTAAAAACCTCTAAGGATGGAGATTCCACCACCTCCCTAGGTAACCCATTCCAGTGCTTCACCACCCTCCTAGTGAAATAGTTTTTCCTAATATCCAACCTAGACCTCCCCCACTGCAACTTGAGGCCCTTGCTCCTTGTTCTGTCATCTGCCACCACTGAGAACAGCCTAGCTCCATCCTCTTTGAAACCCCCCTTCACGTAGTTGAAGGCTGCTATCAAATCCCCTCTCACTCTTCTCTTCTGCGGACTAAATAAGCCCAGTTCCCTCGGCCTCTCCTCAGAAATAATGTGCCCCAGTCCCCTAAACATTTTGGTGGCCCTCCACTGGACTCTCTCCAATTTGTCCACATCCTTTCTGTAGTGGGGGGCCCAAAACTGGACACAATACTCCATATGTGGCCTCACCAGTGCCAAAGAGAGAGGAATAATCACTTTCCTCAATCTGCTGGCAATGCTCCTACTAATGCAGCCCAATATGCCATTAGCCTTCTCAGCAACAAGGGCACACTGTTGACTCATATACAACTTCTTGTCCACTGTAATCCCCAGGTCCTTTTCTACGGAACTGCCACTTAGCCAGTCGGGCCCCAGCGTGTAGCAGCGCATGGGATTCTTCCATCCTAAGTGCAGGACTCTGCACTCGTCCTTGTTGAACCTCATCAGATTTCTATTGGCCCAATCCTTCAATTTGTTTAGGTCCCTCTGGGCCCTATCCCTACCCTCCAGCATATCTACCTCTCCTCCCAGCTTAGCATCATCTACAAACTTGCTGAGGGTGCAATCCATCCCATCATCTAAATCAGGGGTCGGCAACCTTTCAGAAGTGGTGTGCCGAGTCTTCATTTATTCACTCTGATTTAAGGTTCCGCGTGCCAGTAATACATTTTAACCTTTTTAGAAGGTCTCTTTCTATAAGTCTATAACATACAACTAAACTATTGTTGTATGTAAAGTAAATAAGGTTTTTAAAATGTTTAAGAAGATTAATTTAAAATTAAATTAAAATGCAGAGTGCCCTGGACCGGTGGCCAGGACCTGGGCAGTGTGAGTGCCACTGAAAATTAGTTCGCGTGCCGCCTTCGGCACGCGTGCCATAGGTTGCCTACCCCTGATCTAAATCATTAATGAACAAAACTGGCCCCAGGACCAACCCCTGGGGCACTCTGCTTGATACCAGCTGGACATCGAGCTGTTGATCACTATCTGTTGAGCCCGACGATCTAGCCAGCTTTCTATCCACCGTATAGTCCATTCATCCAATCCATATTTCTTTAACTTGCTGGCAAGAATATGGTGGGAGACTGTATCAAAAGCTTTGCTGGAGTCAAGGTATCTCATGTCCACCACTTTCCCCATATCCACAGAGCCAGTTATCTCATTGTAGAAGGCAATCAGGTTGGTCAGGCATAACTTGCCCTTGTGAATCCATGTTAACTGTTCCTAATCACCTCTCTCTTCTCCAAGTGCTTCAAAATGTATTTGCTTATTGCAGCAGAGTTATACTTGCTTTCCAGTTAGCAGCTTATATGTGTAACTGTGCTGGACTATTTGCATGATTACACTATTAAACTGCCGTGGCTAGATACTGTTTGGAGTAAAACAGGTGTCTGATCCCACAGCTCAGGTACTATGGAACTTAACTTGGAGGAGCTTCCCCACTTGTAGGTTGGGAAATTGATCTATTTGAGAACTGCCATCAGACAGCTCTTTGATAAAGATGACAATTGCTGAGGAAGCAAGTGTATTTGCTTTAGCTAAAACAGCAGTGTCAGGCATTGCAATATTATCTGCCATTACTAGAATCACAGGGTTTAAGGCTAGAGGATCCACCAGATCATCTGGTCTGATCTCCGCTCTATCACAGAGCACCACTCAGCACCTGCACACTTAACCCCAAAACTGAATAGTTTGGTCTGATTTACAGCCCTGGGGAGACTAGACTTATGTGCCACAGGCAGAGAACAGGAGGGACAGAGGTACACCACTGCCCAAGCCCCCCCCCAATGCCAGGGAAATGATTAAGTGAGATATACCCAAATAATCCTGGCAAGTGACCTGCTCCCATATGCTGCAGAGGAAGGCAACCGTTTCCTGCCTCCCCCACCAGGTCAGTGCTATTCTAACCTCACATACGGTGATCAGCTAGACCCTGAGAATGTGAGCAAGAACCAGCCAGCCAAGCAGAGAGACTGCTCATCAGTGCTACCTCAGAGCCCTGGCCCTCCCCATCAAGCATCCCATCCCCAGTGTCCCCTGGCCATCCCGGAGGCTTCAGAGGAAGCAAATTTACAAAAACCCTCTCCAGAATACATTGGGGGAGTTGTGCAGAGGGAGGGAAGAAAAATCCCCTTTGACCCCTGCAGGCAGCCAGCTGAAACCCTGCAGCATGAGTTTAGGAACATCAAACAAACTGGAAGTGAGCCTAGGGCTGTTGATTCCCCACCCCTCTACCAATGACTGTCTGACAGGGTTTCTGGTCTTATATAAATATAATAAAGACAAAACCCCACACAAAACTAAAAATCAAACCCAACACTCCCCCGCCCCCCAAACCTAAATCTCTACCACTGCTGGATAACAGTGGTTTGTATTTCAGTGCTATTTTAGACTGGCAGGGAGTCAGCTAAGAGTAGACGATGCCACCATGTGTTCAGAAGTGATTTATTTAGTAGCCACAGTGACCAATAGCGCAAGTTAGTTACAGAACTGCTTTGAATGCATTTGGTTCTCAAGGTGAAGCAAGCGGCTTGAGCAAGCAGACAGCAGTGTAGTGCAGCTACAGTCCCTGAACCGATTCTCAGCAGCAAGTTCTGATCCGGTGTGGAGCTGGGAATTCCTCAGGCCCTCTCATAGACTCTAGTGCAGGTGACATCGTTCATGGTGCATTCCTAGAGGGGGGGGAGAAATAAAATTGATTGAAACTTCTGAAATATCACACCAGAATTTTATGAGTCTAAGTAGGGCAAGGATGTTTGTCATTTCTCAGAGTCAAAGGTGTTTATTTAGTGCCCATCACTATGATATTCATGTCATCAGAAAAAGAAACCAGACATTTCTTGCCTCCAAGAGCTCTTTAGTGCTAGCTGATCACTAAATATACTCTACTTCTCGGTCTAGTGCACTTGAATGGCAGGGCTCTCATCTTCCCCTACCTTTCTGTTCATCACTTAGCACAGAGGTGGGCAAACTACGAGACCCGCAGGACCCTCCTGCCCAGCCCCTGAGCTCCTGTTACGGGAGACTAGCCCCCAGCCCCTCCCCTGCTGTTCTCCCTCCCCCGCAGCCTCAGCTCGCTCCAGCGCCAGCACAGTGCTCTGGGCGGCAGGGCTGTGAGCTCCTGGGACAGCGCAGCTGCAGAACTGGGGCCTGACCCGGTGCTCTGTGCTGTGGCGTCGCTGGCTCCAGCCGGGCAGCATGGCTGTAGCGCTGCCAGCCATCGGTGCTCCAGGCAGCGCGGTAAGGAGAGAGGTTGGATAGAGGGCAGGGGAGTTTGGGGTGGTGGTCAGGGGGCGGGAGTGTGGATGGGGTTGGGGGCGGTCAGAGGGCAGGGAACAGGGGGGTTGAATGGGGGCAGGAGTCCCCAGGGGGCAGTCAGGAATGTGACCAGGGGTTGGATGGGGTGTCGGGGGGGGGGCAGTCAGAGGCAGGGGTTCCGGGGGCTGTCAGGGGACAGGGAATGGGGGGGGGGGTTTGGATGGGACAGGAGTCCCAGGAGGCCATCAGGGGGTGAGAAGCAGGAGGGGGTCGGGGGCTGGGCCATGCCTGACTGACTGTTTGGGGAGGCATAGCCTCCCCAAGCCAGCCCTCCATACAATTTCGGAAACCCAATGCAGCCCTCAGGAGCGGGCAAACTTTTTGGCCTGACTTAGCAGCTAATACAATGACACAGTCCATAGGTGCTGGAAGTAGGGGTGCTGCTGCACCCCCTGGCTTTAAGTGGTTTCCATATGGGGTTACAGTTGGATTCAATGGGTCTCAGCACCTGCACGATACAAGTTGTTCCAGCACCCCGATACAGACCTTGATTTTTGGTCTCTTTAGGGCTTCTCCACCAGTTTTATTTCAAGTGAAACTTCCCAACATTGTATATTTTATATTCCTCACTTGTTCACCATCATAAGTCACAGCAGCATTTAGTCTGTGCTTTTCTATTTCAAAAGAATTTAGTGCTCAGATGAGGGGGTTAAAGAAAAAAAAAAATTGAACTAACCACAACCATCTTCCCATCCACCAGCGCTCTCTTTATTGTGGTCTGTTTGCCATCCCACTTCTGCACCTGAGTCAGAGAGCCATTGTCCAAGGTTACAGTGCTCTGCCAAGAGAAGAGAAGCAAATGGACCCTGGGATATTCTGATGGGACACTCAGTCTCTCCTGTTGCAGCTATTCTACTTCAAAAATATTAATTGGGCCAAATGAAACTCACTCTGTTGTCCAAGTACTTAGGGCACTCACCTGAGTGGTGGGAGACGCCTGTACAAAGCCCTTCTTCTTAAGCCAGGTGTGTGTGGGGGATTTAAACTGAAGTCTCCCACATCCCTAACTCCTGAGCCAAGGAAGGCTGCTGCCACCACTGCCACTTCCTCCCCCCCAAACCATTCTGGCAATAGATGGCTTAGGGACCCAAGCTGCCCAACTTTGGGAGAGGGGTTCCAGCTGTGGGCTGAAAGCAGGAGATAAGCACCTCCCTGACCCACAGGGCCAGCGCAACCCATTAGGCGACCTAGGCGGTCACCTAGGGCGCTAACATCTGGGGGGCACCGGCACCCCGGTCGTCAGTGGTATTTTGGGGGCGGGACCTTCCGTCGCCTCTGTCAGGGGCAGCATTTTGGGGGCGGGACCTTCTGCCGCCTCTGTCAGGGGCAGCATTTTGGGGGCGGGACCTTCCGCCGCCTAGGGTGGCGAAAAAGCTGGCAGCGCTCCTGCTGACCCAGACATAGGCACCCAATTCTGTGAGAGGGAGGGACCTTACAACACACCCCTCTCATCATCTCCCATTGGCTAGCTTAGGCAGTTCGCTGCTTAGCATGCCAGTTTCTGTGGATCCCATTCTGAGGTGCCTGTCTCTGCTCATGCATTGTATAGGGAGCCTAGGTACTTAACTCAGGCTTTGTGAATCCCAGGAATTTTCTGGTTGCCTAGACATTAGACCTAGATCCTCAAAGAGACTGAGATGTTGCAATGCCTTAGAAGAGGGGTAGGATTTAGTTTGTGGGTTCACAGTGGGAACATGATTGCCCTAGAGTCAGTCAGAAGAGCCAGCCATGGGATCCCCCATACTTATGGGGATTGGGGAAAAGGAAGAAAGCCATATCAAGACAAAAATAATCACGAGGCAAGAAAGGGCACAAACCCAGGTGTCCTTTGCAGGACATCCTGAAGGATTAGCCCTCACCATGGTTTTCCTGTCATCCACTGTGGTTTCCTCAAACTTTTCCCCCAGCTTGAAGGAGATCTCTGTGTTTTTAAAGCTGCTCTCTGTCTTGATGGTTATTATATCCCCATTGATGCTGATGATCACATTGGGCTTGGCCAGGCTACCAAGTTTCCTAGTAGTAAAACCCACACCTTGAAAAGCAAAGCAAAAAGTTAACAACTTGGATTTTACATACACATCCAGAAGGGAGACATAGCTTCTAGTACATCCACAGACCTCTTCAGCAAGTTCTAGTGAGCTCTCTCACTAACATGTGAATGGGCTCTAACTGGAGTACAAAGGAAATTACTGAGATTAGCAGAAATAGGGGAAATCTATGTGGTAAAAAACTACCATTGTCATGGTCACTTTGGAAATTGACATAGTCACTAGATTAAAGTGTGCTGGTCACTGCTAGAGCCAAACCCCAGCTACTGAATTTAAATCCTTACCCAAAAACTTTAAATCATCAAGGATGTTTATTTAGGGCAACATACCTGGGGATCAGCCATTGACATAGTTACATTAGGGCCCTCATAACTTTTGAGTATTAGTGAGCATTAACCCACAGGTTCCACAAGCAACTCATTCAAAGCACTGATAGTCAAGAAAGCATCATCAGTAGATAACAGCCCCAGGCAGATTCAAACAGTATCTTCCCCTTATTAGGAAAAGGGAGAGAACATCAGCATCTGAATCATTAGCTAGAAAGAAATATTTGTAAAATATAAAGAAAAGCCAGGAACTATTATTCCAAATAAGCATCAGCAATCTAAAGTGAAGCAACCATGAGTAAAAAACTAAGTTGAGTAAATAAATGGAATTAAATACATTCTCAGAATCATCTATTAAGAGAGAGATTTCCTACTTGAATTATAGTATATTCCTTACCCAGTTCTTTCATATAGCTGTCAAAGTTTTCACTAGAAATGAGTTTCCAGGTTCCTAAAAATAACTCACACATGATATAGACTGTAGTTGATACTATTATTAACCAAAGAATAAATTATTCTCACTAGAAGACCTGAAGCTATTATGAGCTACATAAGCTCAATAGCTTCCTTTTAAAGATGCCCTGAACATGTGATACTCAACAACATCCAATCAGGAGAGGCAATGCAAAGACACCAATCATTTCCCTTTTATTTCTTTGAGCATAAACTAAAATTCTTACAGCTGGCAGAGTTCACAAGGAAAGTTGTTCAGTAAAGGATGTTAGTCACAAAGGTAGCTTCTAAATAAAATTGAGTTTTTTCAATAGTGGGACACAGTAAAAAAAAAAAAGAAGAATCAGCTTTCCCCAATTAGAGAGGGATCAACTGTAAAGAGACCTGTTAGTTTGTGTAGATTTAGGAAGTGCCTTCCTGATTTGCCTGTGAGGCCCACACCAGGCTTGATTACTGCTGTGGTGATGCTTCCTGACTCCTAGCAAGTACTTCCCTCTAAACTGATCAAGTTCTGATTGCTCTCTAACCTGGCTCCACCGACATCTTATATTCTCCCCACCATGAGTACAGTGCTCAAACAGGGAGAATGGGGGAGTGGTGATTACTTCAACTTTTTGTCAACTTTTCCCCCACCTAGCTGCAGTGAAGAGGGCTGCTCTGCCATTACCACATATGACCCTCAATACCCGCGTCAATTAAGAATTCTTCCAATCTCTCCAATTCATTCAAGAATTCTCTCCAGTCCATTCCACCTGCAAGTCCTAGCCACTACTAATGTCCTCCACAGCCCCTGGCAGTCCTGATTTGTCTTCAGCTGGTGTGTCACAGGGGAAGTGGGGGTGGTTACTCATTATTCAAGGATTGTTTGGGTTCCTTAAAACTCAGGTGATAAAGGCTGAGGTAGGAGGTATGCTAGGCAAGGTAGAGAGGTCAGAGCAGAACAAGGTGAAATTTTTTGGACAAATAATTTATTTGCCAAAAATGCACTTTTGGTCAACCCAAAACTCTTGGTATTTGCCATGATTTCACTGAATAGTTCTGGCCAAAATAAAATGTTGTGGGGGAATGAGTTGCCATTCACAAAGCAGTGGTGGGCAAGGAGGGAGCTGGCAGAAACAGCAGCAGGAAACACCCAAGTTAGAGCTTTTAGGCCAGTGATTAGAAAACTCACCTGGGATGTAGGAGACCCAGCTTCAGTTCCCTGCTCTGCCTGATATGGAGCAGGGATTTGTACTTGGGTCTCTTCCATTGCAGGAAAGTGCCCTAACCTCTAGGTTATAGCATAATCTGGGGTAGGTCTCTCTCAGTGTCTCCTGTTGAAGCTGTTCCACTTTACAGAAAATACTTGACTAACCAGTAGACCAGAGAAAGTGAGAATCTCTCTTTACTTAGCAGTTGGGGCACTCAGGGGGGGACTTTTTTGATTCACCAATTTTTTTGGAATTTACAGTTTAGGTTGAACCAAATTGTTTTTTTGGGGGGGGAATGGACAAATCCCTTGGCTGTTGCAAATGGAGACTGGAGTCCTAGTGTGTCCAGAAAGATGACTGGTACTGATGTCTGTGAGGGTGGAGACAGAAACCATGAAGAGGCTGCTGCTACTGTGGTCACATTAGGGGAGGTAGTGGCAGATAGTACTGGGAGCTTAATTATGGGTGTTTGCTGTTGAAACTTGTAGCAACATCAGTGGCAAAACTCCCATTGACTTCAATAGGGACAGGATTTCATCCCTGCTGTCTTGTCAGTGGGTTGGTAGCCTCTCTGGCCAGGATGGAGAGGTGTGTGTGTGTGTGAAGAGGTTCTTGGTTCTATTATCTTTTAAAAACAGTTCTGTTTATGGGTATCCTAGTGCGGGATCAAAGGCTGTTCTGGCAACATACAAATGAAGGATGAGAAGCAACAAAGAGCAAAGGGAATGAGGAGTGGGATTGGGAACACATCTTGCTAGTTCTGGCATTCTTTCCTTTTTTCTTAGTCTTTTTAGCAATATTCTGTCACCAGGTCTGTGAGCTCTTTCCCAAGAGCTGGGCTGATTTTTTGCAGCAGCTGATTAAAATCACTTCCAGGTATTTTATGACTCCTCGATATCCCTGTCCACATTCACATGTAGGAAGATACATATGGTCATCTCTTGGTAAAGTCCAGCATCAGAATGATCTAAGCTGAGCTAAGTGGATTGCTTTGAGAGGATCTGCAGTGATGGGCTGCTCTGTAGCAAGGCTTATCCCCAAGGGTCCTGAGACCCCAGACACGCTGCTCCAGAGCATCCAGCCCATGGGGCTCTTCCCCCACTGCATCCCCTAAATAACCTGCAGTTTGTAGACAAGAAATACAGGCACATTCCCATAAGGAGCCTGCATGGTGGTGCAGCTTCACTGCTCTGGGACCTGAGCTAACTATCCTGATTGCAGCTTAAGTAGACGTACCCTGGGATTTCAGTACAGACAGACCCAGAATTTCACCATAATGAAATTTTGCTTCTAGATTGATGAGCAACATAGGAATGACCCAGGGATTATTATTCATTAATTTTTGGAGTGTTGAACTGAGATGTGTAAATTACAGGGCCCCACCCCTACCAATTTCATAGCCATGAAAAATGTATCACAGACCATGAAATCAGCCCCTCCTTATAAAATCTGATCTCCCCTGTGCTGCTGGGAGCACCCCAGCTGGGGGTGCCTAGCTGCAAGTCCTGGCCCAGCCTGGCTTCCTGTAGCAGGGTCTGATCCCTCTCCCCAAGAGCAGCAGTGCAGGGGAAAGAGCAAGTCCAGTCCCTCCCCAGCCTGGCCAGGACTAGCAGCTAGGAGGCCTAGACTGGGTACTCCCCGCAGTATGGGGAGATCAGATCCAACTCCAGGATCCTACTAGATGCAGCTGTTCTCCAGGGGCTCAGCACAGAAGTGAGGGTGGCAATCCTGTGACACCCTCCCTCCCCCCACCCCAGCTCCCTTTTGGGTCAGGACCCTCATGGTTACAACACCCTGATGTTTGATTTAAACATCTGAAAATGGTAACTTTACCAATTTTCAAATCACATGGCTGTGAAAATTACCAGAATAGGTCATGAATTTGGTAGGGTCCTAATAATTGGCTTCCAGTCACATACCATTTCAAGTCCTGTGTTAGTAGGAAACTGAAAATCTAAACAAGAGAATGATATACAGTAACTCATCACTTATGTTATGTTCCTAAAAAATGNCCACAGCAAGCAGGAGTCTCAGGGAGCAACTCCAAGGCAGAGGGCAGGAGCAGCACATGGCGGGGTGAAGGGACAGCTGCAATTGAAGGGAGTGGGGAGCTGATGGGGGGCTACCAGTCCACCCTGGTTCCAAGCCCCCACCAGCTAGGTGCAACAGGCTGCTCTTTTTGCAAGCAGCGGACAAAGCAGGCAGCTGCCAAATGACATTAGAAGGGAGCCTTGCACAATTTTAAACAAGCATGTTCCTTCATTGATCAGCAACATTAACCGGGATGATTTTAAGTGAGGAGTTACTGTACCTGAATCAGGTGCATATATGCCACTATTCAAAGAATGGGAGGTATGGAAGTGGTTAATGTGTAATGCTACTTACACTGATGTGTAGAAGACCAGTTGTTAGCTTTAGAGGGTCTTGCTGCTTTAATTGAATTTTGTTCTGACCAAAGTTGAGCTGCAAGCGGTTGGAATTTTTATGTCTACTTGCATAAGCCAGCAGTATGGTAATACTTGCTGTCTAGTAAAGCTAGAACAAGGACTATGGTCAGTTATTTTCACAAGGGTCTATTAGATTTCAGGGACTAGATACTGTATTAAGCAGGGTTCTGGGAACATCTAGCTCTTAAGTACTGTGGAACTTAAAATGGAGGGGCTTCCCTACTTGAGTTTAAAACTCGATCCATATCCTCAAACAATCATATGCAAAGAGCTGTCTAAGGACAGTGATTGCTAAGCAAGCATGCTTGCTTTAGCTAGGACAGCATTGGCAGCCCTGTTGAAATATTGTTCTGCCAATAGTCACGCTGTGTAAAGCAGCTGTAGTCAGACAATTGCTCTCAAAGCCTATGTTACTCCACCACCACAGAGGCCAGTATTAGACAGTTAACCTTCCTTTGGCAAAGAATAAACCAAGACTAGACAATCCCACTATGTGCTCAGAAATGTTTTATTTAATAGCCGCAGTTAGTGACTGCAGATTAGTTACAAGCGTATTCCTAGTAAAGCTGTATCTCAAACTGATTGAAGAAGCTTGCAGAATTGGACAGTAGTGTCGTGCAGCAACAGTCATTGAACCGATTAACAGCAAGTTCTGATCCAACATGGAGATGGGAATTCCTCAGGCTCTCTCGTAGACTCTAGTGCTGGTGACCTTGTTCATGGTGCATTCCTAGAAGGCAAGATGATTAATTCAAATTTCTTAACTATTACAGCAGAGTTCTAGGAGTCTAAGTGAACAAGGATATCTGTCATATCCGAGTCCAAGGTGTTTATTTAGTATGTGTCACTCTGATATTTAGTGTTAGCATAAGAGTCAAGCATTCCTTGCCTCCTGGAACATGTTCCAGAGTGATCATGATATCAGCTTATCAGCCAGCACTAGTATACTGGAACAGCTGCGTGTCTGCCTCTAACTTTCTGTCCAGCACTCAGATTGGTGTTTAGTACAAGAATACTAACTCTTGGGTTTTGGTCTCTTTAGTGGTTCTCCACTAGTTTTGTTTCAAGTGGAACTTTCCTACTTTGTATGTTATGGGTTGGGCTGAACCTTGTTTAAAATGGGGGGGTGTAACAGTCCCCCTTCATTTGTGATAAGTGTAAGAAATAATTAAGTGCCTTTTTGGAACCAGATAGCTGAAACACGAGGAGCCTCCACCCAAACACAGGTATATCACCACCTAAGAACAGAGGTATATGTTGCACAGTCCAGACTCTTGTTTGGTGGAGGTTTGCAGCTCTGTGCATGAAGAGATGCAGAAGTGGCAGAGAAGCAGAGAGCCAAGGATACAGCTGGAACCTTAAAACCTAGCCTTGAGAACCTCAAGAGACTGCATACTTTTGGGCTAAGTACTGGCAGGAGAGGGGCTTGGAACTGTGAGCAAAGATGCTGTCTGTGTTCAGGGAAAACAGGACTTTGTGCACTGTAAATACTGGATGTTAAATCAACTCTTCCTCCTAAGCAAAGACAAACTAGACCAAGTTTTGCCTATCTGCTCAGGCAAAAGAGGGGTAACCATATTTCTGTACTTCACTTTCTTCTTACATGCACCAGCAGCTCTCTTAATGAGCATTTGTTTCAGCTAGAGCATTTAGTGCTCAGATGAGGGTTTAAAAACAAACTTGAACTCACCACCACAAGCTTACTATCCACCAGTTTTCTCTTTATTGTTGTCTCTTTGCCATCCCACTTCTGCACATGAATCAAAGCGCCATTGTCCAAGGTGATAATGCTCTGCCAAGACAAAAGAAGCAGAGGGACTCTGGGTCAGACAGTCACAGCACACAGAAGACTTGCCTCTTCAATCACTTAACAAATCCCATGTTCACAGCAGATATTCAAGCTGGCTTTCAGGAAGCTTTCTGGGAAGACCCAGGTTTCAGATGCTTCTTTACCACTGCTTGCACAGCTCCTGAGAAGGCACAGATACCATTGTACTGTGGCTGTGAGCCTTGACTAGCATGGGATACATGTGCCACCACAATACATCCATTTTGTCATCCACCCCCCACTGCTGGAAGAAGAGGTGTCAGGAGACAGGTGGGGACTGGAGTTGGGCAGGGGTGAAAGTAACTTAAAGGACTTAGCAATACGCCCGAGTCCTGAGCGGGGGGCAGGGCCTCAACCAGAAGGAGTGTGGCCTTTAGAGCCCCAGGCCCTTTAAATCAAGATTTAAAGGGCCCAGGGCTCCAGCAGTGGTGGCTGGGAGCCCCAGGGGCCATTTAAAGGGCCCAGGGCTCCTGCCACTACTACCACAGTGGAGCCCCAGGCCCTTTAAATCGCTGCCTGAGCCCCACTGTCAGAGCCCTCGGGTAGCAGCGGCGGCCAAGGGCTCCAGCGGCTATTTAAAGGGCCTGGGGCACCCAGCCACTGCAGTGGAGCCCCAGGCCCTTTAAATCAGCCACGGAGCCCCGGGGGCTCCCGGCTGCTGCTGCTACCTCAGGGCTCTGGTGGAGATTTAAAGGGCCCGCAGCTCCGCTGCAGTAGCCGGAGCCCCTGGCCCTTTAAATCACTGCCAGAGCTCTGCCACCACTACCCCAGGGCCCTGGCAGTGGGACTCGGGCACCGATTTAAAGGGCAAGGGGCTGCCGGCCACCGCTATCGCAGTGGAGCCCCAGGGGTCCCAGCCACTTCTGCTACCATGGGGCTCTGGCAGCAGGGTTGGGGTGGCAATTTAAAGGGCCTGGGGCTCCAGCCACTGCTGGGAGCCCCGGGCCGTTTAAATTGCCGCCTGGGGAAGCAGATCCGGTACGGCGTACCAGCTCACTGTCACCTCTGGAGTTGGGGCTAGTCCCCACTACCTTGTGTTATCACTTGTGATTTGATGTAGTGCCCCATCAGATAATGCATTACATGGATGCATAGGGCACCATCTGCTTTGGCCCACCACATAAGCTCCTCCAGTAGGCGCAGCTGCAAAAGAAAGCATGGCAAAGGGGAGTAGAAATTCTAGTCTTATTTAAAGGGAGAAAAGCCCTATTCCATCCTGACCAATGTGAGGGTGATTAGACATGGCAGTGGCACCTTATACTAAGACTACTACATAACCCTCCCCTCACCCCAGACGCACTTGTCTTCCCAAGTAATTTTCTGTGCCCCAGGCACCTTGAATTCAGTGAAAACTTCCTGCCATTGAAATTTTGCAGCTAGTCCCTTTGAGAGAAACTCCTATTTGACACCATGCAGCAGATAAGGAGCATTTACTGGTCAGCCTTTAGAGGTAAGAGCTAGGCTTGTGCCCATTTTCTGCTTTATATTGTATGAAGGAGGGCTGGATGTGGTCAGTTTGTTGTGGTTTTAGTTAAGAGTATTAGCAATTCCAGTCTTTCCTACCCAAAAAGGAAAGGGCAACTTAAGTAATCAAAATTACTACTTTAACAAACATCGAAAGCCAAGCCATTTATAGAAGGGATTTTTTGAGTAAGCTTTTTATTTACCATCTGTTAGTTCCAGTGACTAGTGAACACTTCAGAGAAAGGAAGTTGTTAGACCTTATTGTGGGAGCACAATGGGCATGAGGATTGCCCCAAAGCCAACCAGAAGTGCCGAGCACGACATCCCCAGTTCTTATGAGGCAGGGGCAGAAGGGAACCATGTCTAAAGAAAATCATCATGAAGCAAGAAAGGGCACAAACCCAAAAGTCCTTTGCAGGTCACCTTTAAAGATTAGCCCCCACCTTGGTTTTCCTGTCATCTACTGTGGTTTCCTCAAACTTTTCCCCCAGCTTGAAGGAGATCTCTGTGTTTTTAAAGCTGCTCTCTGTCTTGATGGTTATTATGTCATCATTGGTGCTGATCACCACACTAGGCTTGGCCAGGCTGCCAAGCTTCCTAGTAGCAAAACCCACTCCTTGAAAAGAAAGGTACAAGTTACCAACTTGGATTTTACATACACCTCCAGGACAGAGAGCTTGGTAAATAGGTCTGTGGATGTACTAGAAGTCATAGCACTCTTAATCATGTAGGTGCTGTAGTTCTAATAGAAGTACAAAAGAGACCATCAAATACTATATAGACCTTTTCCCTCTGTATGTTGTAAGACGGTGCCATTTTAATAGTCACCTTAGAAGTTGAAACAGTAAATTGAGTTGTACTAGCATGCTCTAGGAGACAGAGAGATACAAGCAATAGATGTGGAGTTTAAATCTTAATCCAAGCTTTCCTAAACAATAGTGGTGTTTGTTTGGCTACATACCTAGTATCAGCCATTTAAGTAATTACATTAGATCCCTCATAACATTTCTTGCTTATGAGTGATAATTAGTCTGCAGATGCACAAACTATCAATAGTTAAGAATACATATCAGTAAACAGCTCCATGCAGATACAAGATAGCCCTCCCTTCTTAGAGAAGGGAAGATTAGCAAATTGACTAGTCATTAGAGAAGATTTGTAATATATAATGAAAATGTTCTGTCACCCCAAATTCAAACATATCAATACTACAGAGCTATTCCACTGTTACCAGAGTGAATCATTCATAAATAGAAAGAAAAAAAAAAACAAGCCCAAATGCACTCTCTCAGTATCTTCTATTTTAAGAAGAAGAAAAAAAACCTGCTTAACTTATAATATAGTCCTTACCCAATTCTTTCATATAGCTCTCAAAGTTTTCACTAGAAATGAGTTCCCAGCTTCCTAAAAAAGGCTCACACATGATGTAAAATATAACTAGAAAAATTACTAAGCAAAGAAGAAATTAGTCTCCTTCTAAGACCAGAAACTGCTATGAAATATAGCTGCTCAGTCACTTCATTTTAAAGATGCCCTAAACATGTGATACTCAGGGACAACCAATCAGGAGAGGCAATGTAAGGACTCCAATCACTTTCACTGTTATTTCATTTAGCATAAAAGGGCAATTAATAAAGGTCACTAATCCCAAATTAATCTGCTATTCAAAACTGAGTGTTTTCAATGGAGAAACATAGTAAATATGAAGACTCAGCCTTCCCCAATTAGAGAGGGATCAGCTGTAAAGAGACCTGTCAGTTTGTGTAGATTCAAAGAGTCCCTTCCTGATTTGCCTGTCAGGCCCTACACAAGGCTTGATTACTGCCTGTGGTGATGTTTCCTGGCTCCTAGTAAGTACTGACCTTCCCCCTAAACTGAGCAAGTTCTGATTGCTCTCAAACCTGGCTCCCCCAACATCTTATCTCCTCCCCCAAATACAGTGCTCAAATTGGGGGGCGGGTAGTGGTGATGTACTTCAACTTTTTGTCAACTTCCCCCCCTGCTCCCACCAGCTACAGTGCAGAGGGCTGCTCTGCCATGACCACAAAAGTACCTCAATACCAGTGCTTCTATATTGTGATCAGTAGTGGCGCCAGCATTTCCAGCCCCCTAGGCGGCCGAAGGTCCCGCCCCCGAAATGCCACCCGCAACAGCGGCGGCGGAAGGTCCCGCCCCCAAATTTCAATGGCCGGCCGGGGCGCCGGCGCCCCGCAAATGTTTGTGCCCTAGGCAACCGCCTAGGTTGCCTAATGGGTTGCGCCAGCCCTGATTGTGATGCCAACTTTTCCCAACCTACCGCTAAAAATTTCCCAAATCTGGTGAAAAATTCCCAGATAAAGTTTTTTACAGTGCTTCTATATCCTGGGAAATTTCCCAAAATCTGGGAATTTGTGAGTTTTGAAAATGTTTTGAATGAAAATTCCCAATTTCCCAAGTTGAAACATTTTACTCACAAATTCCCAGGTTTTGGGAAATTTCCCAGGATATAGAAGCACTGCTCAATATCCACATCAGTTAAGAATCCTCCCAATTTATCATTCCATCTGCAATACCTAACCCCCACTAATCATTATGTGCTGCAGAGCTCCTGACATTCCTGATTCCCTGATTTGGCTTCTAGGTCTGTTGGCTCAGCTGTTGCTGGGAGGGAAGGGAGGCAGTTCAACTAGAACCTGAGGATTGTTCGTTTCTTTAAAATAAATATTATATGCAAGGTATCATGGAGACTTTAGGAATATAATCCACTGTTCTTTAAATTCCACTTACTTTATGGGGGCTTAAATAGTTGACCCTGTCCCTTTAAGATAGATGCAACTCTTGTTTTGGAAGGCTAATTTCTTTTCAAATGATCCCCTACAGTGTCAGGTGAAAGCTAAGATCATTATCCTGCAAATATGTACTTAACTTTAGAAACACCGAAGCCAAAGGGAATACTTAAGCACATGCATAAGTACTTGCAGAACCAGGGCCTGAGTTTGTGGATTCTTTCTTCCCTTATGGTATTTACCATAAGCACCTTGAGTTTAACTTTGTTACAAAAAAAAAATACAAATGAAATACTGGTAATTAGAGGGCCTGACATAATTTTCTCTCATTGGTCATCCCCCAAGTATCACATGTCCAGGAAATCTTTAAAAATAAGCGGGGGGTTATGCTATATTGCTGGTTGGTTTCTTGCTAAAAGTTTGGGGTTTTTCCTCCTCTAAGGATCATTATCTAGTAAATCCCTACAGAATGTGTGATCAGTTCTTAGGAACCTGGAAACTTGTCTCCAGTGAAAAATTTGAAGATTATATGAAAGAATTAGGTGAGAAATACTGTTTTCTTAATGAATAATCTTGTGATGCTTTTTCTCTTCAGATAAACTGTAGTGGGTCTGGAGTTTACCCTTGTAACTTAACCAAAAAACCACCTTATACTGATTTTCAGGGGCTGCTAGTTCATTCTACTCAAGGGTGTTCCTATTTCTTGATACTGCATTTCATAGAGTATGTAGTTTGTGTAGGGATCAGATACATACAGGTGCTATCTTGTAGAGTGCCAAGGTATACAACATAGTTACTTAATTAGCTCTCATCAATATCACTGTTCAGTCTGAAAATGACAATACGCTATGTATAGTCTTAAATTGCCACACTGCCTTTTTACCTCCTCCCCACCCCATCCATTGTAGAGATCCCTCATTTTATTTCAATAACTCCATATCTAATGTTCTTAGCTTGCAAGTAAAAATAAAATTCCTTGGTACCAAACACAAGTTAGGTTCTGAGAGTTAAGTGTTTTGTTTTGTTTTCTTTTCTGTTTTGTACATAATCAGCAGTGATGAGGGTCAGACTATGCTTTCTGTGGCTGCTGTGCAACTCGGGTGCATTCAGTGGGCTTGTAGAGGTGTAAATGACCAGCACTTGCAAACCCATCTTGTGTAAACAAGACTGCATGAAGTCTAGCTCCCTGACTCATGTTTGTTCTGCTTCTGTTGGGTAAATAGAGAAAAGAAGTAACAACTTCTTTTTGTCACTAATGTAAGCAGCAATGACTAAATCCACAGGCCATGTATCTACTGAGTAAAAAGGTGCTTTCATGTGGGTGCTCTTCAGACTACAAAGACTTCTTGAAGGATATGACTTACTAGGTAACTGACACACTCTAGAGTAAATTCCATGCTCCATTGGTGAACCTGTATTCAAATCAGTTACACAGGTGTCACTGAGGCAACCTATCCAGCGACTTATACGGGGAGTCGTAAATGAAGCATAACACATCTCAATAGGTGAGATGGAAAGGGGCAAGATTGCAGACTGGCTTGCATAATAATCCTGCTATTTAGCTAGACTTGTAGACACAAAACAAAAAAGCATATATGCATAAAGGCATACAACTAAAGGTAAAATGGCAGCTGCCATGATGTAGTAACACACAATAATAATGAATCCTGGGCTCTTGTATAGTAACTTTCATTGGTAGATCTTAAAGTGCTTTACAAAGGACACCAGTATCATTATCCCCATTTTATAGATGAGAAACTGAGGCACAGAGAGGTTAAGTGACTTGCCCAAGGTCACCCAGCAGCCCAGTGGAAGAGCTGGGAAAAGAACCCAGGTCTCCTGAGTCCTGATCTAGTGCTAAACCCACTAGAGAACACCGCCTCCCATAACTGTGCCTCTCTGATTCTTTCCTCTACCTGCTCCTTCAGTGTTTGGTTTGACATGGGAGATGGGGAAACCTCTTGACTCCCCAAAATGTGTGGATTCCTCAATCTTTAAAGATATCTGGAAATATTTTATCAAAAGGGAAATTTCTCTCTGAAGTAAGAGATGATCAGCTAAGGATCCTTTAAGCCTGCTGACTATCTGGTGGGTGGGGGGAAATGCACACCTATATTTATGCCTTTTCGGGGGGGACAGGGTGTTTATCTGTGCATGTCCTCCTAATTGTCCCACTCTCTGTTTCCAGGCCACCCTTTGTGCTCACTCCTTCATTGCCAGACAGAACTCCTGTCTTTCCTTTGTTTTCAGATCAGAGTGAAATCTTAGATGGTATCTTGTGTGTCTTCTTCAGGAGTGGGCTTTGCCATGAGGAAACTGGGCAGCCTGGCAAAGCCTACTGTGATCATCAGTGCTGATGAGGATATGCTAACAATCAAAACAGAGAGCCCTGTTAAAAATACAGAGATCTCCTTCAAGCTGGGCCAAGAATTTGAGGAAACCACAACAGATAACAGGAAAACTAAAGTAAGGGGTTTGGGGGGGGGGGGGGGGGGGGGGGGGGGGGGGGGGGGGAGTGCTTGGTGTTACTGATCAGCTTGTGATGTGTGGATTTTCTTATTCTCTTTTGGGCGGAGGGAGGGGATAGGATAATCTACTTGAAAGCTCTACAGTCTGAAAACCATCAGATACAGCTGTACCATGGATCTGGAATTTTGATTAGGACACAGAGCTGAGAACATGGTATGGTACACAGGGGGTAAATAGCCCCTTTAATTTGCAAGATGCTGGCAAAATCGCTCACCTTGCTGCTATGTCTTTCCAGAGTGTTGTAACCTTGGATAATGGCTCAATGATTCATGTGCAGAAATGGGATGACAAAGAGAGCACAATAAAGAGAGACGTGGTGGATGAGAAGATGGTCGTGGTAAGTGAGATCGGTCCTGCTATCTGATCAATGGACACTGCTCTTCACAGATAGCTGAATCCCCCTGTTTATCTCTTTATTTTGGATAATGTGGAACAGTGGTTTTATTAACAAGTGAAAACCCCTCATGTTGTATCTTTGAACAGCGTTGGAAATTGTTTTAGTCACTTCTAAGTAGTGCTTAAAGACCACGGCTGTACAATAACTTCTTCTAAACTGAAATTTTGAGACCAGTGGATTACTAATGTAATTCAGTGCTAAGTGTGGTGACTTAGACTGCAGTCTATTTTAATGCTCTCTACCTTCAGGTGCATGCTAGACTTGCAGAACAGCTTTGTTGAGACACTTCTATCTTGTCTTGCTATTGTAATTTCATTGAACTCCTCTTTATCCTTCTAGGAATGTACCATGAAGTATGCCATCTGCACTAGAGTCTATGAGAGAGCATGAGGAAACTATCTGCAGTTAACTGCAACTTGCTGCTAGGAACTGGCTCCGTTCCACAAGATAAAGGCTACTGTTTTCCTTCTGTTTGTAAAAGTTTTGAATAGTCATGTGCCCGCAATGTACAATACTTCAGCTTAGTTGCTACTTGTTTGAACTGTGGCGAGTGAATAAAATATTTCCAGACTAATGACCTAGAGTATTTGTGTGGTGGTGATGCCTGATCCCTTGGAAAGATAGGCTTATACTGCAATCAGGCCACAGCTTGGGCCCCTCCCATCTCGGTATCCTAGAGCCCAGGGCAGCCTGAGCCCAAATGTCTACACTGCAATTAAACAGTCCCTTAGCCCCAACCCACATCAGCTGGCACAGGCCACTCACAGGTGTCTAATTGGGGAAAAGATATACCTGAAGTGGCCTACTTGACCTTGATTAGGGCAGGAGTGCCCCAAAAAGCCAAACCCTAGGCACAAGATTGGCAACCCCCCAGAATGGGGAGAAGCCAAACAACAAGAAATAGGGGTCATCTAATTGAGGGACAGACCCAAAAATGTATGGATGATAGGGTCAAAGGAATATGGTAGAGGGAACACCAAGTGGGAAAACCCCACTGCTTCAAGAAGAATGCTAGGAAGTGGGAGGTCTAGAATGCCCCCATGGAAGTCTTCCTTCTCCCACCTGGACATATAGTCACAGAGCTTCCTGGGGAGGTCTTGGAAATGAACCAATGTCCTAAACTATTATTAAAAAATCATTTTTCTCCTCTTTTCTGGATCTCTGTTACTGATGTCTCCTTCTCCTGAGATGGACACTCAGAGATGAGCACAATGCTCAAGATGAGGGTGCTAGCAATTTTATATAGTGGCATAAGATGTCTTTCTGCTTTCAGCCCCATCTCAATACATTCTGGTTTCTAATTGCTGCACCCTTTCAATGACACTTGTCTTTGAACTTGCATCCGAAGAAGTGGGTATTCACCCACGAAAGCTCATGCTGCAAAACCTCTGTTAGTCTATAAGGTGCCACAGGATTCTTTGCTGCTTTTACTTGTCTTTGAGTAATTGTTATTGACTGAGAATTCTACAGTGTAAGTAGCTCAAATTGATTGGTACAGTAGCAGTTACCTTTCACCCATCACCAACGATTTTCACCGGCATTTGTGCTGCTCATTAGCCTGCTCTGCAATTCCTCAAAAGCAAGGTAAACAATCTTCCTTAGTCTCACCTAATCAATTTTTAAATTACTGGCAAATTGTCACATCTCTAAAACACCCTGTTCAGGATCGTTAAACATATATAAGACTTGTCTTATTACTAGTGGAGCACCCCAGGGATGTGTACTACTTTACAACGCTCAAAATTGCATAACCTTTCTCCTTTACCAGTTGCCAATTATTTGCCTTTCCCCTGAGACTAATTATCTTCCACCATAGTCTCTTGAGAGAGACTTACAAAAAAGCGTTTTTCAAAAGACAAGTCAACTGTCTTTCTTCATCTACTTTAACTGGCATGCGATGCTACTGGGAAGATAACTTACCATTTCAAAACAGGTTCTGGCTTGTTCCTTTTGCTTTCACCTCTGGCTTTTAGAGCTCTGCCTTTAGTTATTATTCCAGTGCTCACCTTGCCAGATGCTGAAGTAAGGTTTGTTGGCCTGTAACTTCCTAGATAGCCCCAGTGCCTCTCAATTTAGGTACAACACTGGTCTCCTGCTATAGGAATGGACTGTGTGTCATCTTTTATTAAAGAGACAAGGTGGGTGAGGTAATTTTTACTGGACTAACTTCTGCTGGTGAAAGAGACACGCTTTTGAGTTTCCAGTATGTTAGAGTTCCACTGGTGCATTCTAGACCTCTAACAGGGATGAAGCAATAGCACAAGAGTTGGAGAAAATCTCATTCCGCACCCCTTTCTGATACAGAGAAAGTGCATGATATGGTAGTATCACTTAGCCATCAGTAGTAGCTTGAGTATTAAACAGATAATTATGGTATTGCCTTTGGTGCTATCTGGCCCATCTTCACCCCTAACTTTTTCCAGAAAGTTCTGTTCTGTCATTGAAGAGCACTCTATTTGCTTCCTGTTTCTATCACTCTCAGAAACCAAGATTTCCCTTTCCTCTTAATACAGGATATTGACTTTAGTAGAGATTGATAAGATCCAGTGGTGCAAGTAGAATTCATTTCTTACCGGTAGGCTGCACCAGCTAAAGTGGGGGGTGGGTGGGGGGGGGGGGGGGGCACATGACTCCTCACGTGACCCCAGCCTGGGGCTCTGTGCTCTCCTCTTCCCTCCCCATGATCCATCCCATGTTACTTGCAGGGGGGAGCACTCCCAGTGGGTGGACACGGCACAGCTGCTGTGTGGGCTTCTAAGAGAAGAGGGCTTGCTCTCTGGAACAATAGCCAGTTCACAGTCACACCTGCTTTGGGAATTGCCAGCAGAAGAGCTTCAAACTAGCTCCCTCTGACAGCAGAGAATATTTTTTTCAAACGTGCTGGCAACCGAGCCCCATGCCGGTAGCTCCTCCGGTGTGGCTGTACCATCTCAGCCCCGCCCCCAGCCCTGTCCTCCGGCAGGGCTGCTGTGTGTAAGGGCTGGGGGCGGTACAGCCACGCTGGAGGAGCTGCTGGCATGGGGCCGCCCGGCGGCCTGACATTCTGCTCCTCCTGTGTCTTTCTAGTATGCTCATCCGGCTATAAATAGCTTACTTGTACGGCGTACCGGACCGGACCGGACCGCCCTACTTACACCACTGATAAAATCTAACATAACTCCCCCTTTTACTTTGTCCTTGAAATCTACCATGGTGATTATAGCTAAAGAGTCCCTGCAGCTGGCTCATCATCAGGTGCCATAACCTCTGGGAGTTATTTGCAGCCAATGCAAGATACAGCAGCCTGTAGGCTGCTCAAATCTGTGCTAGGGACCAGGCCAGTGCCTGATGGCCCCAGGCTCAGCAAAATGTGAAGGTGAGTTAGTCACCTTTCCTTCCAGCCCTTCTCTGGATGTACACCAAGTACAGCTACGCCACTTCAGAGAACCAGAGGAGCAAAGGACAGACTCAGCACCTTCTAGCTGAAGGCAGACACATTTCCAGTCCCCTGTCAAAATAATAATGTCTCACCCAGTTCTTTCATGTATTCCTCAAAGTTTTCACTGGAGACGAGTTTCCAAGTTCCCAGGAAGAGCTCAGGAGTTGTGGGAGTTTGCTGGGCATTGACAAGAACAGCTGCTGCTACCATGGAGAAAAAAGAAGGCGTGAGACATGTAAACCCTGACAACTTCTCTTTAAAAATGGCTTGAATACGTAATACTCAAGGCCAACTAGTGACAGATAGTGTAGGGATAAAACAGTGCTAGGAATCAGATTCCAGTCACCAGCACTTTTATTTCCTTAGCCACAATACTGAAAGCAGAGCTAATTACAGTAAATGCCCTACAATTTGGTAGTCCCAAACTCTATCACCCATCAAAAATATAAATCTTATGCTAGAGGGCCATATTTAAAAGTGGGGACCAAAATGAGCAAGATAAAAAATTACCTAATCTAAGTAACAATGACATTGGCAGCTACAGATCCTCCCAAGCAATCAGCCAATTGTTTTTTTAACCATGACTTACTTATTTGGAAATAAAGCTCGACAGCTGTCTGTCCTTTCAACAACACAGAAAGCAAACATGCTAAAATGCAGTCAGGAATCCCATTTCTCTGCAGCCTTGCCAGCAACTCGTACGGCGGCAGTGCTGCAACCTGACGGACATCTACCAGTCCCATAGTTATTGTATCCATGGAATACTGTGCGGCAGTTTGAATCTCCAGCCATCATTGTGGCAAGCTGGACTCAAGTATCAACTATGGCCTTCGTATCATCTGGTGCAACCCGGACAACTCACATCTCCACCCTTCCACTCCCAGCTCCCATTGCTGCCCCAGCAATTGGGTGTGAGGGCAGAGCCAGGGCTGCATTGTTGCGCACAGTCAACCACCAAGACAGCTTACGTCACAATTTCATCTCAAAGCCACATCCAAAATGCCAGATAATGTGACCACTTTTTTGAAACCATTGAGCTTCCCAGACAGTACCTCGGACACAAACTTTCTAACGAATGGCAGCAACAGGAAGCTCAGCACTATATTTTGCATTGATGTAGCATTTCTTGACAGACAGCCAACTCACATCTGCAGCCTCTAGTGTCTCTGGATATGCTCTTGCATGCCACCCAGACAACCATATGACCCAAAAGATCCTTCTTTGTTATAACAGGATATGTTGGAGTCATGGGCGGTTTAACTTATATCTTTACTGTTAAGCTACTTGAGCTCCCCATCCTGCCCCTGTGGAGCTCAAGAACAAATAGCGCCATCTGATGATGGACTGCCCTCTTTATCATCTTGATGGTAGATGGATGTGCTGGACGTCTCTAGATAATGCTGCTGTGATAGAGTGGCTACATCACTTGCCCAACCTCTAGTTCATTGTTTGTGCCGCCAGAAGCCATATGCCAGATGTAACAGTGGATCCAGTTTCTACCATCCCATCCAATTTACAAAGTTTAAAATGTTTTCTAATGAAATCAATTCCTTTGCTCCTGACTCCCCCAAACTTGGTGTGTGTCTGAGAGAGAGAGAGCAGCACTAATGGGCCTATGCAAAGCTTCTGGTAGTGTCTGGTTCAAATCTTCATTTTCTAGCTTTCTTTTCCGACTGTTATGTTTTTAATCAAACAATTATTTCAAGAGCCTCGTTTCTGTACTTATAATATTACTGACATACAGATGCTCCAGAGACGCTTCTAGACTTTGCAAAAGTGACATACATTTTCCACTCTTACATATCTTTTGTTGTGAGTAGTTTGTTACAATAAACCATGTTCGTTTCTTAAATGCAGATAAATTAATACCCGTGGGAAATTCTCACCAAGTTTTAAAGCCTGCTTGCTGAACTACACTCTCATTAGGGCTATGAAGTGAGAGATAGGGCCTTGTCTGATCCCCATTAAAGATTTCACACCTCAAGAAGGGAAGGGTTTATAGTCAATTATACTTTGGCTTCTCATTATGGGCCTGACCCAAAACCCACTGAAGACAAAGAAAGACTCACATTGACTTCAATGAGCTCTATATAAATTGGGCTAGAGAATGCCCCTGTCTGTGAAGCATTCCTTTCCAACAAGGTAGTACAGGAAAACTGGATTGCCTGGAGAGACCCACTGTGAACATCAGCAAGGACTGGCTCACTGAGGAGAATAGTGTTTCAAAGGTGTTCTCAGTCTGGACAATCTGTCCTTCAAACTGGCATAAGAGTTTGAAGAAACCACACTAGAAAACTAGAAAAACAACCTCGGGACTAACGTTTTCCTGATCAGCTGGAAAGGGGGATGGGAGCATTTTTAAAAGCAGCAGTAATAAATCTCCAATTCAGCAGAAGGGACTGTTCTGTTGAAATCCAAAAGCAGCTGTGGGGTGAGGGATGAATCACCTCTAATCTGCAAGGCCCTGTGCACGCTGTCACATACATAACAGTGGGGGGACAAGTCAGCGAGATAGTTAAGGGAGAAAAGATTACTTCAGCTGGGAAGAAGTTGGGACTTGCTGGGGCATGAGTCTGGATATACTGGGGAGTCAATGAAAGAGGTGAACTAAACTGGGAAGAGGAAACAGGAGTCATAGATTAGTCAGTGGCTCTCAAACTTTTGTACTGGTGACCCCTTTCACATAGCAAGCCTCTGAGTGCGACCCCCCTTATAAATTAAGAACACTTTTTTATATATTTAACACCATTATAAATGCTGGAGGCAAAGCGGGGTTTGGGGTGGAGGCTGACAGCTCACGACCCCTCGTGTAATAACCTTGTGACCCCCTGAGGGGTCCCAACCCCCCGTTTGAGAACCCCTGGATTAGATCATACTATGGAAGTGAGTCTGAAGAAGATCTGCACTGGTGCTAGAGACCAGATTACCACAATGCCAGGGAAAGAGAATTGGGCCAGAGAACTGGAGGTTGGGAAGGAATTCTTAGGAATGGGAATTGGCTCCTTTGACTGTGTACTATGATAGTAATTTAGGATAAAAAATAATTAGGAAACATACCATCAATATAATATCTCATTAATGTCCACACTACAGTTAATAGATTCAAATATCTTGTCAGTTACACCCATGCAAACTTAAAGTCCGTTGGGCTGCACTGGTGTAATTGATAGAATTTGCCCCAATAACTTTAATTACATATTACATTTATTGAGTCTTCTATCTGATGATACAACATTTCAACTGCCAGGAACACTGGAAATAGAAGAGAGTTGATATAGGCTTCCAGAATTAACATGTATATGGAAATATAGCATGCTTGAGTACAGGAGAAGCAACTGGAAAACCAGCATTTGCAGATACAGCTAGCACTGATGGGGTAATTAGTTGGGACATAGTGATCTTTTAATAACAATTAGTGAAAATGGATCATGGTATTAAAATAAAAAGTCTCCATTTTCACAATTAGGAGAAAAAGATGCTATGCAAACTGATTGCAGTTTCGTTGATATCATATATGCTTTATCCACTGCAACTGCCATGTGGTAATATAGCTGAAGTGTTCCTTGGAACACCATACCAGCACTCCACAGAGGATGAAACAGGTACATGGTGGAACAGGTATCAGAGGTCAGGCTTCTGCTCAGGACCAGAGTTCACCCAGGCATAAGCAGGGATCTTTACTGCCACATCATCTGTTGAGAAATAAAACCAAGATATCAAACACACAACATGCTGTATTTCCAAATGCATAGTCTTAAAAGGCGCAATCAACAGCGAATGATAGCATTGCTGAGACTGCAGCTGCATGACTTTTCCCCCAGCCATGCTGCACAAAACATTTAGCTTCTTTAAAGCAAAATAACTAGAAAAGCTGAAATGCACACATTTTTCTTTAGGCCCAATCCTGTTTTTCAAAGCCCTTGGAGTCATGAGACCCAGGTTCTATCACAGCAGTACCCCGGGGACCCTGTGTTAATCTCTTTATCCCACATTTTCAGAAGTCGTGTCTATTTCTGGGTGCCTTGGTTTTTGAGTGCCCAACTTTAGACATGAGGAGCCTGTTTTTCAAAGATGCTAGGCACTCACAATTCAGTCTGAAGCCCGTCGGACTGTGACTGCTCAGCATCTCAGAAAATCAGGGCTCAGGTGTCTGAAGTTGGGTAATCACCCCAAATTAGGGCCATATTAGCCCCATTAATTTCTCGGGACCACATTGTGAGTCCCTTACTCACATTGCTGAGTGATTACTTACATGAGGTGTCTCACTGACATCACTGGAAGCCATTTGCATGAGTGGTACCTGCTCCCACCAGAAGGCGTTCACAATGTGGCCCTCTGTAGCTCTGGTCCTTCTCTAAAATGAGGACAATACATACCTTCCTCACAGGGACTGCGTAGCTAAATTCACTCCTCTCGGTAATGTGCTTTCAGATCCGCGGATGGATGCCGCGGTCTCGAATTCCTATGTTCCAGCAAATCAGTTCTAAACACACCTTACTTGACAATGCTGCTGCTGTTTTTCTGCCCAACTCTCCACAATCACACATCTTACCTACACAGGGGTCCGCACAAAGTGAGTTACCCTCCCTGAGCAGGGTTAAACCACCTTTGGGACATAGAAACCAAATATTAGTAGCACAGAGTTTTATATTCACAGTTATGCAGTGGTCTAAACATGTGCACTATGTGTATTCAGTCTCAGCTCACAAACAAAAAACATTTGACGTTTAAAAACAAGAGTCTCAGCCTTTTCCCATCCCTGCAGCTTGCTGACATTTGGTACATTCCTCTGACCTATTAAGTGCTGATTCTCCAGCTCCAGCAGTAGGTGGCACTAGAGAACACTGACCCCAATGCACTGCCGCAGAAAAGATACCGCAGAACATTCACACTGTAGACATGCCTGTTCCACTGGTTCCGGGGTGAAGTTCACACCACTGAATAAGCATCAAACTTTACAGATCAGGTGCCCCCAACTGATTCATAAATTTGCTGACGTTATAGATGCAGCTGCTCAGCTATTGCTCTAACCAGCTGCTCTGTTCCAGTGAGCTACCAGGGGGACTCTAATTCATGAACATCCTGAAGTTCACTAAAGCACAGAAGTCTCATCAATTGCAGTTCCATGCTAGGTAGTACATTGAAAGCCTATAGTTAAACTATCACACAGAACCTACTCACCTTCACATAGGTGGATTATATAGAATGGGCTGAGTTTATTCTGATAACGGTGCTGCTGCAATTCTTCTGTAGGACCTGATGTTGGTTTGGACCCCTGTAATTCAAATAATAAATGAACTGACCAAGTGTCTTGCTTTTTTCCACCCAAGACAGTTCCATTTTTCAATGGTCTTGACTCTGTTCTGGAAATTTGACATCTTAAAATGGGACAACTGTCCCATTTTATGCACAACATCTCTCCTCACTCCTTTACCTAGCAGAGAGCACTGCTACGGGCTGTGAGAAGCCATACTCCCCATCCCCCGCCTATTGGGAGAGCAGCAGCAGCAGGCAGAGGACCATGGCAGTGGCACCAGATCACCCCCACAACTTGACCATCACTAAGCCCCAGCCAGTGGCACCACCACCAGGCCAGCACTAACAGCAGAATCACCACCCAGGCTGCGAGAGTAGAACCCAGCTGGTGGCAGCACCAACCCCTAAGGTGAGGGAAGAGGATGAGTGTGAGAAACTGGCTTCTCAAAGGGGTGGGGAGTAGGGTTGCCACCTCTGAGATACAAAAAATGGGACATCTAGGATTGTTCTGAGCCCATAAAACTGGACAACTGGCAGTGTGACTGAGCACCTTTACATATTTCCCAGGCAACTACCACAAAAAAGGGAAGATCCTGGGAAACTTGGACTGGTGGCAACCCTCATGGGGAGTAATGACAGTTTTACCTTTTCTGTGTTGGGGTTTTCCCCCGAATTTTGTGAATGTGATCACTTTAATAACAAATAATAATAAAGCTGTCATAGGCTCTATCTATAGTGCTGCCCCCTAGTGGTGACTTTAGTTCACGTTAGCAGCCTGTGCTCTTTGAACAGAAGGGAAGGAGTTCAGTCCTAGCCCCAGGTTTCACCCTGAATGTTGTGTCTTCTCGTCTGGGGTATCAACGGCAAGGTTCCTCTGAAGTGATTATCCATCATTTGGGCTCCCCAAGGAACAAATTGCTTCAGGAGAAGCTAATTTGTAGGGGTGACTCCTTAAGAAACTTTTGCCTGAGGTGAGATCCAGTGGGGGTGGATTACAACTGCTAGAACTGCCAGCTCTGTTTATGTAGTGCTTCTGCAAAAGACCTGCTGTTCAAGGGTGGAATCAGGACTGCTTTGTTCCTGGAAAACTCCTTGTTACTGGAGAGGTGTAGAGAAAACTGGGTCACGCTTGTTGGCCTGTGGGCTGAGGGTCTTGATTCAGGGATGGCAAACAAGTAGTGAAGTGCTGGGAAAACGTGGTGTGTTCCTGTGGCACAGACACTAAAGCTCTGATCCTTCAAACTCCTATGCATGTGGGTAATTTTACTGGCAGGATTGGGGCCTAAATCAGGAGAGGAGCCACAGTCCCCTCCAGCACAAACACATTGGCTTTACTCTTTTGGAATCATTCAAAGAATTTAAAGAACTATTTCACATATAAAAATGTATGCAACTCAGTTCATTTCAGTGAGACTGTATTATTGAGGTCTGCTTGAGCCTAATTGTAAAGGATCCTAGATCTGAACCCAACCTGGACAGAGCCGACCTGAATCCGATCCAAGAGCATTGAGTCCTTTTCAAATCCAGCCCAACTTGGACCCAACACTTTCCCCATGACCCATATCAGAGCTGCCACCTCATCCTTGGGGCTTGGCCTGCTGTGGGCTTCCTCTTCCCCATGCCCTGTGCCCACAATCCATCTCTAGCCACCTCCTGCCCATGAGGTGGGCAAGGCAGCAGCTGCATGCCCCAATCCTGCCACCGCCTCTGCACCGTGTTGTGCTGTGGAGGGAGACTCGTCAGCACACTCACTCCTCAACACACGCAGCACAGCAAGGCAGCAACTGGCAACACCTGGACAGGCAGCCGCCACCACACCGACCCCACAGGCAGGAGGAGGTGATCAGAGATGATCCGAGCCCAATAGTGTCAGATTATTTTCTGATCCTTCCCAATCCCAACACATGTAGTCAGGTCACATCAGGTTTGGGTCAGATTTGAAGGCCCTACTCTATTAGCTTGGCAAGCTATAGACGTGTAAAAAGAGAGAGACTCCCTCAGGTATCTGTCAGAGGTAGGTAAGAACCACCCAGGAGAGGGCTACGTGCTATGTTAGCGTTTCATATCCTGTGTCCCTAATACAGATGGAGTCATGGTATCCAGAACAATGTGACTACCATATTTCCTCAGGTAGATACAATTTCTGAGCATTCACATGTCCCTTTAAGACTATCACAGTTCTTCAAGACTGTCACAGTCCTTCATTTGAGAAAACCATTCTCTCCTTTACATATTATAGGTGGGCTGGTAGCACCACCTATTATTAACATTACCTGACTCTTCCCATTATAAAGTAAGTCCCATCTTTAGTTGCTTATAACTGTTTGGGCTGAAATTTTCCATGGCAGATGTCTGCTCAGGCTGAATTTTTTTTTGGAAAATTTCAGCCAAAAGCATTCAGACCTTTCGGACGAGGTTACAGAAAAAAATATGTTGCTTTACCCAAGTTAAAAAATTCTAGCAAACTTTTCTTTGACAAGTTTTACTGCCCCGTGCGCTGGAGCAGAAATGTGCATGTGGTGGGGGGAGGGACTGGTTGGCCATTGTGCTAAGAATGTGTCACTTTTTGCCATCTCTGTGAAAATCCACCCAACTTTGGCTAGGTTATAAATCTTTGACAATCACAGTTCACACGTGCTCTGTAGAGTTTTGCTAGACTATCAAAGCTAAATTCCTCAATAATTCCATCCACAATGAGCATGCTCCAGCCCAAGGCTGCAGGAGGCTGAGCAGGACTTGGCCAGCAATTGCAGGTCTGAGTCCAGGCACCAGAACTGAAAGCTGGGGGACTGTCTCTCTTGTGCTCTCAGTGCTCTCACTGCTGACACTCTGTAGCATTGAGGAGGAAGCTGCATGATTCAAATGCAGAGGGGACAACAGACTGAGGACGTGGGGGAGAGTATATTGGGACAAGGACCCTGGGGTTTGGGGAGATTGGGACTGGAGGCTAGCAAAGAGGGAGAAGGAAACTAGGGCTAAGTATTGGGGGTTGGGAGTTGGGGGGGAGACGGGGGGGAGACTGGGACCCTGGATGGACACCAGGATTGGCAAGGCAATTTGATTGGGAGTAATGAGGGGAACAGAGAGAGGACAAGGGGCTAATGGGAGTGGGGAAAACAGATCAGATGAGGATCCAGGGGTAGACTGGCAATGGCTGGGCAAGGCCAGGATTCAGTGGGGTAGGAGCAGGTAGAGGAGGGGGACAGATTTGACAAGGAACTAGGATGCAGTGGAAACTGGGACTAGCTGGGCAAAGAGACTGGGTAGGCAAGGATGAAAAGACTGAGGAGTGGAGATTGGGACTGCCTGGGCAAGGAGAATGGGACTGGGACAAGGAGGCAGAGGTGGGGAAGAGAGAGAACTGGAATGGTGACAGCCTTCAGGGGATGGGGCAGAAGGGGTTGAGCTCAGAGGTGGCAGAAGAGTGTACATACAACACCACACCCCTCTCCAGAGCTGAGAATGGAACTCAGATTCCTGAGTCTGCTGTCAGCAGTCTGCTGAGTTTGATGTCAGCAAATAGCTGTGAAACCCACTGGCAAAGAGTGTCTCCCCTCCCCCTCTAATGCTGGTCCACATAAAGGATGACAATCTATTACTGTTACCAGTTACTCCATTAGCTCAAGTGGCAGAGGCCTGGGAATAGATCTAAAGGTTCCAGTCCTCCCAATGACCCACGTGTGTAAATATGATTGAATTCCTGTTTTGATGACAACCTGATTATTTATAGCAGAAGTTCATTTTCCTTAAACATTTGCTACTGACCATGACTAGTAAGTATTGCTAATAGTTTTTTTTAAATATAAGACTATCAGGTTGTGCACAGAACTATATAATCATGTGCTCTTAGCATACTCTTTGTCCTTTCTCCCATTTGATCCTGGTGTGTGTTACACCCAGTTGTTGTGTCTGGTTTTAAAATGATTATAAGCTCTTCAGGACGGGGACTGTGTCCTTCCATGTGTTTGTACAACGCCTACACAATGGGGTCCTAATTGTTAATGGAGCCTTTGGGTGAGTGTAATTATAAGAGTAACATTTAATCATAGAACTAATATGGTGAAAAACTAGTAATTAAAGCTGGCCACTTTTGAGCAGACAATTGAGTAGCTTTATTTATAATCCTAAATTCATCAGTTTTGGCAAAACTGTCCAGTAGGTTAAATTCGCTGGGTGGTGCGAATTGAGTTTCAGGTACCTAAACACCCCCACCCACCCACGAAAAAAAACTCAACTAGACCGGAGTGCTTCCTCAGCTCTACTCTGAAACTGGCTGTTAGAAGGGTTCACTGTGAGCCACAATGAGTTTTGTAACAAAACCCTCACCACTAAAAGTCACTGGTTTCAACTGAACTTCTTGCTGAATTCCCCTTTTTTATCTCTACCGAAGCCAGAGACAGGAAAAAGAGCTCAGTGAGAGAAAAGGTAAAACTCTGATCCTTTTATTCAGTGATCTCCCTGAAATTTGGTGGCACAAAGTGGAAACTTCAGCCTCAGCTTGGCACTGAAAACCAAAACTTGGATGATGAGAATTTGCAAAACTAAACCCAGGCTTTCTTTCCTAATTAGAGATGGAATTGACTCTAAATTAGAACTATTCATAACTTAAGTAGCTAACAAACAATTTTGTATTTGTATAATTGTGTTACACAGAGAAGATAGTAAAGAGAGGAACACACACAGAGTCCACATTAGAGAAATGATGGTTCTAACTACCTCCTAGCACAGGGGCGAGCAAACTTTTTGGCCTGAGGGCCAAATTTACAGTTTCGTAAATTGTATGGAGGGCCAGTTAGGGGAGGGGGTCGTGACCTGGCCCCCACCTCCTATCTGCCCCCTCCCTCCCTCCTATCCTGCCCCATCCAACCCCCCGTGTTCCCTGACAGCGCCCCCCCCGGGACCCCTGCCCCATCCAACCACCCCTTCTACCTGTCCCCTGACTGCCCCCGGAACCCCTGACCCAGACTGCCCCCTGCTGCCCCATCCAACCCCCCCCCCCTCCTTCCTGACTGCCCCCAGGACCCCTGCCCCCATTCAATCCCCTGTTTCCCCCCCAACCACCATCCACACCCCCGCCCCCTGACTAACACCCCGAACTCCCCTGCCCTCTTACCGCACTGCCTGGAGCACCGGTGGCTGGCGGTGCTACAGCCGCCGCCACCACCACCACGCAGCACAGAGCACCGGGCCAGGCCGGGCTCTGCAGCTGCGCTGCCCCAGTAGCTCACAGCCCCACCGCCCAGAGCATTGCGCCGGTGGCGGAGCAAGCGAGCTGAGGCTGCAGGGGAGGGGAAACAGCAGGGGAGGGGCCAGGGCTAGTCTCCCGGGCCAGGAGCTTGGGGGCCAAGCAGGACGGTCGTGTGGGCCGGATGTGGCCCATGGGCCATAGTTTGCCCACCCCTGTCCTAGCAACAACTCTGCTCTTTTTGTTATGCTCAGCAACCCAGAAAACCCTGCCCATCTCCTATTAAAGCATAGTTTAAGGCATGTTTTTAGAATGTTTTAGTTATTTGGGGGGGAAATCAAGTCAATTATGGGTTACACAGTAAATTGAAATCCTCTTTGGTTAACCACATCGGAGATTCACCTCTGCTACTGCAAGCATTCTGGAATGGGTTATGAAATACAGGAGATGTTACCAGTGAGTCTTTTACAGCTCCAGCAAACAAATTATACTGAGACCACAATTCAAGAGGCACATCCCTAGCACACTATAAGACTAGGACATTTGCACCTGCAGCTGCCCCAAATAATCCAGTTTAACAGTGTTTTGTGCTGTTAACAGCAAATCTAGATAGTCACATTCTCCCCAGAGGTGGGCAATTACCACTTTGATCCCCTTACCCTCCCTGGTCACCCTTAGCCCTGGTCTACACTACAGAATTACTTTGCTATAGCTACGTCGCTCAAGGGTGTGAATAATCCACCCCCATGAGCAATCACTGATCTAAAGACAGCACTATGTCGGCGGGAGAAGCTATCACCTCTCAGGGAGGCGGATTAACTGCACCAACGGGACAATTCTCGCCTGTTCGCTTAGAGCGTCTTCATTAAAGTGCTACCGTGGTGCAGCTGCACCGATACAGCGGTTTAAGTGTAGACCTGCCCTTAGATAGGGAGCTCCGTAGGGCAGAGCCATTTTCAGGGATGACTGGTAAGCACATTGAGCACTACCATTAATAAGTGATAGTGGCCCACTTTCCAATAGCCTTACTCCCACTAAGGAGTGGCCTTCTTCATGGCCTATGTCAGGAGAGAAGGAGTGGGGAAGTGGGCCACTAAGAGCACAGAAATAGAGGAAGAAACTATTATCTCCTTACTTTGTACTTAACCTCAAAATGTCTTTCTATTCCCTCGCCCCCACCTCTTCATGAGAGGTAATTCCCCTCGGACTTAATTAAACACAGAAGCCACTGCTTTGACCGTTCATTTAGTTTGTCTTTTTGAAGAAAAATCTTTTGGAAGCATCATTGCTACTGCGGCTTTCGTCAACCCTTACTGGCTATTGGGGTAGAGGTTTAGGGTGATACTTTTCTCAAACAGTGTAGAATTCATATTAATCTGAATGTGGGTTACCAGTGCCTTTACCCTCAAATTATGGAAAATAGAGGAGTATACTGGTGAGTTGAGTCCTTGTTTTTACCTCATGCCTTACCAGCAGCGATTCAGTAACCATTAAAGAACTAGGACTAAACACAATCTTACTCAAGGGGGACTGGGCCTTAAACTTGTGATCTGGCTCCTGTACCCAGCAAATTAACTGACGATTTAGATAAGAAGCACCAGTTTGCAGGAGATTTAAACATCACATTTGTTTAGGTAGTTCAAGAATTGGCCTCTGGGGTGTAGTGCAATGGGATGGTTCCTTTTGCCTAGCTAGGAGGAATATACTCTACAGCTGCCTCACTAGCTTTTCCTGGTGTTTAATTAAATAGGTGAGGAAATGAGGCTTTGTTGCAGGTTTCCTTTTCAAGAATAACTGTGGAAAGTCTGACGCAGGCCGGGTAGTTAGGCCTTCATTCCAAACAACCCACCCTCTTAGTGCTTACTAAACACCACACGTGTGATTTGTAGCAAGTTGCTACAGATTTGCCTTTTTGTTTCTTCAAAATTGAAACTCTGGAAAGACTTTACCATATAGCTCAGAAAGGGAATTATCAGGAGACTGTTTCTTCCTGATTTTGTGCAATCCCTCAAGTACTACAATGATGGATAGTCGTGCAAAACCCTAGAGGAGGTAAAGAGTGTCCTACAGGAAAGTTAAAAACTGACCTGATGAATAGCAGTGGATGAAATGTTAAAGACTCTGTATTTCTACTTTCCAACTTGATTACAGAATATTGAGTAAATAGAGATATCTAGTGCTTGCCAGTCCCAAATGTTAGCATTCACTCAACAGGACTGCTTTCCTTCCCACACCGCTATTTGAGGTTGTTAGTTCAAATCAATAGTTATGATGCAGCCCCTGTGACTGCAGCTATCTGCAAGCTGTTCTTCCTACACACGGAGCTATCCCACAGGAGCAGAAAGCCACAGGCAATGGTGCTAACTTACAATGTGTTAAACCAGTTCCTTGTTTTAGTGTTTTCCTACAAGGCACAGAAGAAGTTTCCCATCTAGCCCAGCTTTGAACTATTTAGGCAAGCTCCTACCTGCTCCCTCCCTTAGATTTTGGTGGTTTGGAGAATATGGGGACTGACTAGTCACCACACATTTTGCAAAACCAAGCCATGGCCAGTGAAGTTT
Source organism: Platysternon megacephalum (assembly GCA_003942145.1). NCBI lineage: Eukaryota > Metazoa > Chordata > Testudines > Platysternidae > Platysternon > Platysternon megacephalum. Next base: position 4,924,278 of record QXTE01000038.1, on the reverse strand, counting down.
TGCAGATTTAAAGCCAAACCAAGGTTAGCTTCTCTCTTACTGAACCCCCTTATCCTCCTTCCCCTTTCTTTCCAGCAAGGGCCCCACACTATCTCCCGCCTCAAGCCATGCATCGCCAACTCATCAGTCCTAGTAACAACCCCAGAGAGATCATTTGAGCCCCATAAGGCCAAGATAAATTGCTAGAAGAAGCTATACTTCTGCTTTAGTGTTACCAGTTTCTGGAATTTAGGTCTTCAAGTTTTTAGCTTTTTCATAATTAAGAAAAAACAGGTTTTAGTGAGCATTCGTGTGACCATTTTTCATGCTCAGATGAAGTCTTTTCTGAAGCACCAACCCTCCCCCCCCACACACACGAGAATGAATTCCCACCAGCCCCTTCCACAGATAGTTGTGAGAACTGAAAGAGACAAGAAGGTTCAGATAGTCTCACTGTGACTTCTAAAATCCCAACCTCAAGTACTTGCTTCCAAAAATGTTTTAACCAGTTATCCTAAAACCCCTATTTCTAGTCAACAGGAATAAAGCTTCATTCCCCCTCACTAATGAGCTGCAGAGCAGAGAGTCCCAGAGGCAGCAAGAGGTTATTAATTTTCATTACAGCCAAGGGCAGACCTTAAAACCAACATTAACTTTTAAAAAGAAAGAGAGAGACATTGAACTCACACACATTTATTACCCAATGCTTTCATATAACCCTCAAAGTTTTCACTGGAGANCACACACACGAGAATGAATTCCCACCAGCCCCTTCCACAGATAGTTGTGAGAACTGAAAGAGACAAGAAGGTTCAGATAGTCTCACTGTGACTTCTAAAATCCCAACCTCAAGTACTTGCTTCCAAAAATGTTTTAACCAGTTATCCTAAAACCCCTATTTCTAGTCAACAGGAATAAAGCTTCATTCCCCCTCACTAATGAGCTGCAGAGCAGAGAGTCCCAGAGGCAGCAAGAGGTTATTAATTTTCATTACAGCCAAGGGCAGACCTTAAAACCAACATTAACTTTTAAAAAGAAAGAGAGAGACATTGAACTCACACACATTTATTACCCAATGCTTTCATATAACCCTCAAAGTTTTCACTGGAGACAAGTTTCCAGGTCCTTAGAAATACATCACGTATGTTTGAGAGCACATAAGAACATAAGAAAAGCCGTACTGGGTCAGACCAAAGGTCCATCTAGCCCAGTATCTGTCTACCAACAGTGGCCAATACCAGGTGCCCCAGAGGGAGTGAACCTAACAGGCAATGATCAAGTGATCTCTCTCCTGCCATCCATCTCCATCCTCTGACGAACAGAGACTAGGGACACCATTCTTACCCATCCTGGCTAATAGCCATTTATGGACTTAGCCACCATGAATTTATCCAGTCCCCTTTTAAACATTGTTATAGTCCTAGCCTTCACAACCTCCTCAGGTAAGGAGTTCCACAAGTTGACTGTGCGCTGCGTGAAGAAGAACTTCCTTTTATTTGTTTTAAACCTGCTGCCTATTAATTTCATTTGGTGACCCCTAGTTCTTGTATTATGGGAATAAGTAAATAACTTTTCCTTATCCACTTTCTCAACATCACTCATGATTTTATATACCTCTATCATGTCCCCCCTTAGTCTTCTCTTTTCCAAGCCGAAGAGTCCCAGCCTCTCTAATCTCTCCTCGTATGGGACCCTCTCTAAACCCCTAATCATTTTAGTTGCCCTTTTTCTTATGCAAAAGACAAACAGTTGGAGTGAATTATGAAACTCTCAACGGTTTCTTTCTGAAGATGCCATGAATGTGTGATACGCCAGGGGGACCGGTGAGAAAGACTATGTCAGAGGCTCCAATCACCAGCATTTCACTAGTTTTGCTTTGATCAGAAAACCAAAATCTAAGGCATTGGCAGTAAACAGCTCGAAGACTGGCTGTAAGAAAGTGAACGCCCCCACCCCCCAGGGTAATAAAGTTGCAGAAGAAATCCACGCAGAGCTGGGAATAGAATCCAGGACTTCAGGTTTCAGAGTAGCAGCCGGCACATTTTCTAGCCGTATGAAGATCTTTGTTTGCAATTGTGACTTTATGAACAAATGTCCAATCCTAGGTGGAATGGGTTCATAAAAGAAAGGGATTACATTGTGATAATTGGGCCTACACATTTATCCTAATTGTGAGCTCAACTGTGAAAAGTGAGTGAAAGTTCATAAATTGTCACAATAACCTATGACAACAAATGTAGATGGGCAAAGGTGCAAAAGGAAAGACTGAATTCGAACAAACAAAAAGGCCTACTGCTATAATTCAGAGACTGTGTTAAGATCATGCCTGGAAACAAGAAAAATGTGGGACTGGCACTCAATGAGCCAAATCTGGTGCATCAGAAATTACGGCACTGGAGGACTGTCAGCGCACACGTGATTTAGCCTGCATCCCCATTGTAAAGTGGGTGATTTCCAGCCCAGGGATTCTGGGTTCTAATCTATAGCCCCAGCCAGGTAAGCTAGACTGGGTTTAAAGCACTTCCTGGGTCAGAGATTGTGTAGTGTGGACAATAGGGGAGTTAAGATAAAAACCAGGTAAGAGTCCAGGTTACCTGTGTCGTAAAGACATCCCTCCGAGTGCTAGAACATAGGGTATCACTCTATGCTGGCACAGATGACCCCTCCCCCAGCTTGCTGTTTGTGGTCTGGATATTGTATCCTCCTTTTTGACGTTGGGTTCCTTGGAACCAGTGCTACCCATTTATGATCTATTTTTTTCTCCAAGGGTAGAGATTATTTTTGGGACTAGGTTCAATTAGCACTTGTAACCAAAGTTGCAGTCAAATCCAAAATTATGGGCCAGATTCTGCTGCCCTTACTCCTTTGCAGGAGTATCTTGTTCCTTACTCTTCGCAATCAGTAAACTACATGAGGAGTCAGGGTGGCAGACTCAGGCCCCATCAGGCATTCATACAAAATACTGTTTGTTTAAGCAATAGAAAAAACACCTTAAAGTGCAGCCTTTAAATTTAGCTTGCCTGGGTGTGGGCTTGGACAAGCCAAGCTGGAGTAGATAACTTGCTTCATGAACCCTTGTATCTGCAGTTCTCAGTTGAGAGAAGAAATTCACACCATTGTCTGCCACCACAGCTTGTCCTTCCAGTCTGCTTGTATGTGCTCCAAAATGCCTGCCTTCTCCTTCCAAGAGTTCAGGCTTCCCGGCTGGAATTGGGGCTTTGTTTTTCCCCCAAGACACCTCCACCCTCTGCTCAAAGGACAACCTCTCATCAAAAGAATCATTTTGGGCTCATTTTAGTCTCCTCTATATAGCCCACCACTGTCATCTTCAACCCTGTATAACGTGAGCCTCATCCGGTCTTTTCCATCATGCTGTGACACTCCCTGGAGTGCCAACTGGGCAGAGGTTTTTCTGATGCTGCCAGCTGTGTGCCTGGCTTTTTAACTAAGCTGATGCTGCTTTCTGCACTTTGAGCCATACAGACAGTAGGCAAGATTTACCTCCTGGAGCTCAAGCATGTGCAATATCCCCCCTTTTTCCACTGGCAGGAAGACACCTTTAGACTCTGATGACCACGAAGGCTGCCCATGAGAGCAGCTGAATCAGCACCTTCCAAGCTGCCCTAACCTCTGTTTTCTTGGGCTGATGACTTTGCAGGCTCTGCAAGTCCATCTCCAGGCTACCTGGATGGTAAAGTTATTAGGTGGCTTCTGTAAGGGTACACCTTACTTGAGATGGACATGTTGCTGGTAGGGCTTGGATGCCGACTTCTGCAAACAAAAGCCATCAGGACCCAGAAAGCAAGTCTACTGTGCTAAATGCAGACTGGTGGAATTGGGAAGATAAAATGGTAGGTTCCCTAGGGGAAGTGCATGAAAAGTTAAAAATTGGATGCATCCTACTCTTAGGGCCTAAATGTATTGATGTAAAGACTAGGGATTAATGTTCTTATTTTCTCCCCTTTTTATCTGTTTACTTATGGCAGTAGAATTATTTGTTGCTTTTCTAGTAATGGGATAAGAAGATGCCCCCATGCTGCAGCTTCTTAATTGTCTTGTGTAAATTGAATGACTAGACTGGCACACATTCATGTTCTTCCTTCAAGGACTGGTTCATACAAGAGACGCTACAGTGCACACTACTGCATTCTGGAGACAGGTCAATTCTCCCCTCTGTACATTACAGAGTGAGTATAAAATGCTAGCAGGTCAGAGTGGCTTCATTGTAAACACATGTGTAAATGACTAATCAAGGTGCAAGGTAACAGAAAGAACTACTGTGCTTAATCTCCCTTAGGACATTTGTGCTGTCAGATTCATCCTCAAAGCAAAGCTGGCTGTGAATGCTCTCCTAAGGTTTGATTTCACTGTGGATTACACTTTCAGATAGAGCAATAGTATTCAAGGCTAGAGGGACCACCAGCTCATCTAGTCTGATCTCCTGTATATCCCAGGCCAGCAGGCTCACACTAGGTCCAACAACTGAAATTAGAGCTAAGTAGTACAGCCCATATTCGACAGGCAGAAAATAGGAGGGACTGAGGTGCACCACTGCAGGACACACCCCCACACACACACACCCCAACAGTGGGGAGGACAAGAACTAAGCTATTAATGTACAGTTATTTCGATGTCTGTGGGGAGATGTTTGTAGTTTAGGGTAGATCAAGGGGACAACCTGGGTAAGGTTAGGGAGACAACTTAAGAAAGCTTTTCTATAATATTAGGATGGAATATTCACAAACCTCAAGGGAGCTAGGCACTTATGCCTTTGTACACCTTCCAAAATCCCAGCCTACATTTATAGGAAAACTTTCTAGAAGTGGACTTTCACTAAGCCAGATCTATTGGACTAGATTAGAAAGAATTAGTGGGATTTTAAAGCATTTTAAGCCTAAAATAGACAAGCAACTTGGAAACACTACAAGGATGGAGGAGGACAGAGTAGGCTGGAGAAGGTAGACTAGACACCATCATCATCATCATCATTTCCATTTTTACAGTTCTGAAGGTCAAATCTACCTGCGTAGTTACAAGCTAACAAAGAATATGGACTCCAATATTCAGTGTTTGAAAGCCTGTTTGTTTAATACCTTACATGAGTACACTTACTCTGAGACAAGCCTGTACACATTTGAGTTGGAAACAGACGCTTGTACTGGAGCTTTCTTGTCAAGAGCCATCTCAGTGAGCAGGGATTAATGTCCTCTTGCTTTCTCATATATTCTGATGCATGTGACGTTGTTCATGGTACATTCCTAAAAGGGGGAAGTTGTCACAGTATGATTTAAAAATGCCTTCATATGCAGTTCAACAAATACTATCACATGTTGTTTTCAGAGAACACTTAGAGAAGCAACAATGCAGTGCTGAAATAAGGTAGTGTTCTTTGCCTCTAAGATTTTCCTCCAGGTTTAAAAAAATTTTTTACTTGGTCATCTTCGCTACAGTTCCACTTGTTAAGCATTTACTGTGGAGATGCAACTTTCAGTGATCAAATAGCAGAAATGAACTCACCACCACCATCTTCCCATCCACTAATCTTCTCTTTATTGTGGTCTCCTTGCCATTCCACTTCTGCACCTGAGTCAGTGAGCCATCATCTAAGGTTACAGTACTCTGCCAAAAACAAAAAAACCTCACATAAAGTAAAGTGTTTAGCCCACTGTCCTGCAGGTTAGAAGTGATTCAGTTTGCAGGGGGTTAGGAAAGATTGGGGTTTTGCCTCTGTAAGGCTTGTCACTTTGCCCCCATTGTTTAGCCCTCACCTTTGTTTTTCTGTCATCTGCTGTGGTTTCCTCAAACTCCTCCCCAAGCTTGAAGGAGACCTCAGTACTTTTGAAAGTGCTCTTGGTTTGGATTGTTAGCACATCCCCATCAATGCTGATAGTCACAGTGGGTTTGGTGAGGCTGCCCAGTTTCCTGGTGGCTAAACTCACACCTGCAAGTTACACACAAGATGTCTCAGATACTTAGAAATAAACATTTAGGTCATGGGATAAAAGTTAAAGGAATAAGAGTAGGACTAATTTACTGTGCTCTCTGTACCAGCAGTTTGTTACCATAGTGTTTAGACCCTTTAGTTCAACTGAGGTGAAGCAAAATTTATATAGTAGTCTTACTAAGAAACAGCATCAATGTTACAAGAACAAGTGTATCATGTCTCACAGAGAAGTCTTCATGTACAGTTCGAGTTAAATTACAGAAAGGCACATTAATAAATTTCCTTGTTGAGGTAGAGTCTAAGAGTCAGCAAGATATTCCAGTTCACTTATAAGGTGAACAAAGCTTTGTTGAAACAATGCTATGGGCCTAATTCTTCACTGATTTGCACTTTGAGTCACTCATGCAAAGTGACAACAGAAGACCAGTTAAGAAAGGCAGCATTTGATAGTCACTTTGCACAGGTGCAAGTGACTACATGAGATGCAATGCAGTGGAGGTCTAGGCCCCATGTTACCTAGAATTTAAGTTTCATAATGTTTAGTTACCTCACCCCTGCTATTCTCTCTTTTCAGTAGTCCACTCACCCCCCCAAAAAAGACATACCCAGTCTTCCATTAAGAGCAGCCCTAGGGGTAGCATTTATGAGAACAGTTCACATCAGAGAGCCACTGCCCCTTGTCAGCTTACAGTTCTCAAAATAAACACCTCATTTCCCTTCTGAAAAAATGAGCACTAGGAAGCTGCAAAGTGAAGAATCCCCAGGGCCAGAGAGAAGAAATGTAGGAGCAGAGTTCAACTAGAGCATATCCTTTCTAAAGCCCACACATTATAACATTACTCACCCAGCGCTTTCATGTAGTCATCAAATTTTTCACTAGAACTGAGTTTCCACGTTCCCAGGAACAGGTCACACATTGTGAGGATTTGCTGGGTAGACACACTCAAGAAAACAACAGCAGCTCTTAAAGAGAGCCAAGAAAAGAGCATAAGCTATAGAGGCCCTGAAAGTCTGTTTTTAAAGCTGATCTGAACATGTGACATTCTGAGACAACCAATCAGGAAAGATATCATGAACTCCGGTCAATATAATTTTAGTTTGATTTCTTTTAGCACAAATCCACAGTCAGTAAATACAGCAAAGGATTTAAAAAATCACAATTTTAGCCCCAATTTAAAACATAGCTTTTCCAGAAATAAAAAAACAAAAAAAGAAAATCACCATTCCAAGACAAGAGCAGCACAGTCTTTAAAGGGATGTGTGAAGGCTCAAGAATTTAATTGTTTCAAAAAACTCCTAATAATATTCCATTAATAATGTTATTTATAAAGCACTTGGGCCCATAGGTGCTGGAACTAGGGGTGCTGGGGGTGTGGCAGCACCCCCTGGCTTGAAGTGGTTTCCATCACATACAGGGTTTACAGTTTGGTTCAATGGCGCTCAGCACCCCCACTGTAAAAATTGTTCCAGCACCCCTGCTTGGGCCCAGATGCCCAACTTTAACTTCTACAATGGCTCTACACCAGCGGAATGTTCCCACTGGCAGGAGCTGACACCACTGCCTTAAGGGCTGCTTTTTGGCACTGGAACTTCAAAGGCAGTTAGGAAGAGGGTCGAGGTGCATTGGCCACTATGATAAAAGCTCAGTTGCCTTCTAATACTAATATTAGTTATTATTTGTGTTTAGACATAGTGCCTAGAGGCCCAATCGAGATCAGGGCCCCATTGTGCTAGGTGCTGTACAAACACATAACGGACAGTCCGTGCCCCAAATAGCTGACAATCTAAATACACAAGGCAAAGGCTCGGAGGGGAAACAAAGGCACAGTGACTTGTCCAAGATTACACAGCAGGTGAGTGCCAAGAGCTAAGAGTAGAATCCAAGTCTTCTCTGGGTCCCACTCTAGTGCTCCAATCACTAGACCACACTTTCCCTGATATAAATCACAACAGTGGAACTTCTAAAAGTGGGTGGTGCCAGAACACAGATACATGCCTGCCAACATGCTGCTTAATGGGAGAGTGCAGGGGAGGAGGGGGGAGGTGTTAGGTCTCAAATATCACCAAGCCCCTTCCATGACTTTAGAAACTAACAAGACCACCTTAAAATCAATCTGTTACTTTATAGATAGCCCATTTAAGATTTCCGGTGATTGTGATCATCACAATGCTCAGTCTTTACAAGCTATAAGTAATGAAGACTTGCTGGAAGCCCAGCTAAGAGAGATGTGCAGTAATTGACCCTTGGCATGTGTTGGAAGGCACATGTTGAGAAGAGTGCAGCCTGTGCATGTAATGCAGCTGGAAGGAACATCTAGTCAGACACATGGATTTCCCTGGAGCCCCCTTACAGAATCAGCACTTACCAACAAAGAGCAGGCACTTCATTGGAGAACCCTCTTAGATACTCCAGTAGAGCTTCAGAAATTTACCAGTTTAACTGACCTGATATCTCCTCCCTGCCCAAGCATACCACACTTTCTGCTACCCGAACCTTGACAGAAAAAAGATCTGCTGCCTGGTTTGCTCAGAGAGGTCCAGCTTTAATAGGAATCTCCTCAGTGAGGTCCCTCTCCTCAAAACTCACTTCTAACATGAAGCCTAGGAATGCTGGGTGTGTTCTGGTGTGTTGTGTGTGAAATCTGTTGCTTGTGTTCTGCAGGAGGTCAGATGATCATAATGCTCCCTTCTGGTCTTAAAATCTATTACTCTAACTATATTTGTTTAATAAAGATGGGAGAAATGCAACAAGAAGTAGGGAGCATAAATGTCTATGATCAAACCTTCCCATGGCTCTACCAGTATTTTTGCTGTCCATCTGTTTAGATTGTAAAGCCCAGATCATCAAAGGTATTTAGGCACCTATCTCCCATTGATTTCAATGAACGTCAGGTGCCTAAATACCTTTGGGGATCTGGGCACAAGTTTCTAAGAGCAGGAACATTGTCTCCTTTCCTGTCCCATTCTGCACTAAGCACACCATTGGCACTTAACAAATAGCAATAGAATTCCGTGGCTAGGAACAATACAATATATTTTAATAGATCCGCAACCCTAATGGGATTAGGATAAACTATGACCCAGATCCTGCAACTAACAACAGGGTTCCACGTGGACAGAGAGAGCCACTCATGCACATTCAGTTGCAGGAAAAGGGCAAAAATCTGTTCTGGGGGTCATAGCAAGGTCTAAGCAGGTGCAAGAAAGGTCAGCTGAACAGAAGCTGAGTCAAACTCCAATCCTGCAAAAATTTACACGTGCTTAACTTTATTAAGCACTGTGAGTTGTCCCACTGATCAGGGCCTAATGCTGCAGACTTTTCTTCCTGAACAAAATGCTTTTTAAATATTTTTCTTTAATGCAAAGTATTTTTGAATGCTAAAGACCATTAAGTGCTGAGGACACAGTGATCCATGTGCCAATGAGGATAAAGGAATAACAACACTATGACCTACTAAGAAGGAAAAAAAGAGAAATGCTCATAATTGGAGTTCCTGATATTCTCTCTCACCATTGGTCATCCCAAAGGGTCACATGGTCAAGGCTCCTTTTTAAAGAGGCTATGTGGTCTTATAAAATTCATACCACCTTCCTGTCTGATAGTGAGAACTGTTGCCTGATTCCTGCAAGAGCCTGTTTAACAAGCTTCACATAATGTGTGATCTATTTGTGGGCACCTGGAAACTCATTTCCAGTGAAAACTTTGAGGACTATATGAGAGAACTGGGTAAGGAATGCTGTGTGGGGTTACCTATCTGTGTCTGTATAGGGAAAGATTACTGAATTTGCATTTTAATCTGGATTTCTTCTTCCTGGCTTTGGGAACTTTCCTGTACTATTCACTAAGGGCTTTTTTTTTTTTTTTTTTTTTTCCCTGGCTGATAAACTGTTTTAGCCAGACAATCTTAAACTGCAGAGTTCTTGGGGAAGCTAGTTGCTTGGTTTAGTGTGGTCAGGCTTCTTAATGTAGAAGGAATTGGACTGGAGGGAGTGGTATCCTGTTAATTGAATAATGCATAATTAATTTCTAGTAGAAATAATTCAGTAGTGCTATTGTCTGGGGTAGAAAAATCCATTAACATGCTCCGTGCCTTTGTGCCTTGGCAACACAAAGCAGTAGAATGCTGAGACTATAATGTCAGTAATTTAAACACCTGTCTAATCTGGATTTCTGTCTAAGTAACTGTTTCATTGAAGTACAATCTTATGTTGATATTGGAGTACTAGAACTTGTGGTTCATTGGAACTGGCATTTGTTAGGTACCCCAGGGACTGGAAGTAGTTGCTGCTAGCTGGCAGTGTGCTTTTAAATTAAGGAATTGCATGGACTCCTGACTAGATACCTGGAGAAGTCTTGACTGGGTAATATGCTTTTCTAAAAACTCCTAGTTTTAAATTGAAGTTGGATTTAAAGGGTCTTGTCTCTTCCCATAGACTGACTGGGGACTCTGACTAGCTTATTCTGAGTTAGTACTGTAATCTAAGAAGTCTTTCATTTAGAGACTAGAAGCAAAAGTCTCAAACAGACTTCTAAGTCCTGTTTTTCTTAAGGAGACTTGAGCACCCTGGAAAACTCTCCTAAATCTTATGGAGAGCACTAGTGTTGCCAGCTTCTTTCTTAAAATTTTCCTTCACTTTTCAACTGCTACTAGTTCTGTAGCAAACAGTTTTTTGGGGGAGTGGTTTGGAGAAATCACTCTAAAAATGTTTATGCTCTTTGGAGGTAAAAGGTTGCGTAACTTGGTGAAGTTGACTCACCAGGATTCTCTGAGCTCTTAAACATTCAGCTGCATATGCCCTTGGAGTTTAATTCAGTAAAAGGATTTAATTTGCATTGCACTTCAGAATAGTGGCTGTACAAAAAATATCCTAACTTCATATTCCCTGGACTGGGTTTGGAATGCCTTTATCAGAAGCTTCAGGCAGCCTTGAAATACAGAATTACTAAAACATAAAGAGCAAGGGCAGACTCTTGTGGAAACAGGTCATAAACGTTTTAAATCCCTGATCCCCTGCCTTCCAGAACACCCTCTTACCTAATGTTGCTTTCAACTGATCTACAGGTGTGGGCTTTGCTACTAGGAAAATGGCTGGTGTGGCCAAGCCCAATGTAATCATAAGCACCAATGGAGATGTGATAACCATCAGAACAGAGAGTACCTTCAAAAATACAGAGAGCTCTTTCAAGCTGGGTGAGGAGTTTGAGGAGACCACAGCAGATGACAGGAAAGTTAAGGTGAGTCTTCCTTAAAACCAGCTGGGGGGGGGGATTTCAAAATTGCCCTTGAAGCTAGCATGTCTACCATGAAGAAAGTGCCACAAGTGTTCTGCAGAGCCACAGGTACACCCATCAGCTGGGTTCAGTTAATGTTGGACTTGTGTACAAATCTCCTTTAGTCTGCAGGACACAGACTAAATAGCAACACTTTGTTTCCTTGTCTCTGCAGAGCATCATAACACTAGACAATGGCTCACTGATTCAGGTGCAGAAATGGGATGGAAAAGAGACCACATTAATAAGAAAATTGGTGGATGGGAAGCTGGTAGTGGTGAGTTAATGCCTGGTATTTAATCACTGAATGCAACGTGTTCTATATTGGCTTCTAATGAGGTGGTGGGATGGAAAAATGTAGGATGTGAATTATGATAGAATGGGGGTGGGGATGTAACTTCCAAACTAGTGAGACTTTAACACTAAAATTCAGGAGTGTTAAAGATGGAAGAGATGGAGAAGTCTTCAAGGCATGTGCATTCTTTCTACCCTTCCCTCTGCCTATCCCAAACTGAGATGGAGAAAAATGTGCATATAAAGCTTTGTAGCAATGAGTGGGTGAAAGTCCAAAACTCAAATTCTCATTAAAAGGTACAAAACTTTCATGAGAACCTATGTCTTGACCAGTTGTAGTAAATAGAGCCATTCCAGTTTTTACACTATCAGTGTGACAGTCTAACACATTGACTGGCAAGCTTGCATCATTGCTTGTCAGTCAACATACCACAATGATGTGATCTGTTACTGCTGAATTGACAGTGTGATTCTTTGCCATATTTCTTCCTGCTCTTGTTTCCTGGGTGCTAGAAGAGAGAATTTTTGTAGCCACTCTAAACCCAGGATGTTGCCGAGAACATATATGGGCAGCTCCTATTCTAAGTAAGTAAATGGTGCCTGTGCTCCCTCCTCATGCTGTCCTGGATATTAAAAAAATACTACTGTCATGTTGGCCTCCAGCTGAGACCAAACAGTGATTGAGAGGCCTATGCACCCCTTAGGTACAGGGAGTTCTGAATAAAAGCATGAAGCTCTCAGCCTGAGTTGTTCACTTTCAACTTGCTTGAAGGGAAGTGTTATCTAAAGCTTGCTATTCGTAAAAAAGTGAGTGCTTGACATGCTGCCTAACATACGTTTGTTCAACAATGTGTCCTTCTAGGAATGTACCATGAACAATGTTACCTGCACTAGAGTCTATGAGACTGCATGAAGAAACCCTATCTCCACAATGGACTGGGGATCTAAGTTGTGGAGAACCAGCTCAGTTCCAGGAGTGAAGCTCCACAAGTCTGTTTTGTGACAGAACCAGACTGTTTACAGACTTTATGCCAAAGCAGTGTTAGCCAATCTGAACTATTGTGGTTATTCAATAAAATGTTCAACTGTCTAGAAATGGTGTTGGAATTTGTACAACATAGCATTAGCTAATGGGGGTGGGTCTGCACAAACTGGGACCAGGGTGTGCACTAACTTCTGACTCCCTTCCTTCATTACTATGGCAAGAGTAGGTAGACATAACATTAACAAAGACCAAGCAATCAAGACATTCACCACTTTATCATGCACCTATTCCCTAACTAGGGCTTCCTATGTCCATCCTCAAGGCCTAATTTACTCTAGCTCCTGTTCCTATAACACAATTATCCTCTAGATCCAAAACAAGTGACGATCATGTGCTCCTCTGTCTTGTTAAATAAGTAGGACTTAATAGGGATTAAAATAATGGGATTATACTAGAGAAACTGCCTTGCTTTTTTAAAAAAAAAGCAGTTAGCTCTATCATGATCCTCTAAAGATGTCACACTTCAACAGTCTTTTATGAGGTTTAATTTTTCCTGGTCAAAAAAGGCACTACACAAATCATTGCAGAGACTTTAACTTGCCCTGATAAGTGAGCAGATAAAGAAACCACCTATGGGCTGGTATACTGACCAGTGCTTAAATCCATTAGCTGTATCCCAGGGAGTGGGGGTGGCAAACATCCACTACTGACTTGTATGCATACATGAGAGAGGGGAAATAATCTGATCGCTTTTCACACTGCTATTATGCAATCTGCTGAATTTATAATGGGTCTAATTCTGCTACCTTACTCTCACTAAGTAGTACCTTACTCGGGTGCAGCCCCCTAACCTCTACAGGGCTGTCTGCAGACAAAGATACTTCACAACATGGGTAGAGAGCAAAATCTGGCCCAATCCAAGCAGCACTCATACAATTATGATTTAAATGAACTTGTTCCATTTCTGGATCACTTAATTCAAAATACTAATTTTAGGTCACTTTACTACTGTTTGCTGCTAGGCGGCTACGACTCTTCCTGATGTGTTTCTGCCACACATTCAGGGCCTGAGTGTGTGACTGACTTTCTCTCCTCTACATTATTCATGACATCCACTGACAGTTTTTGAAGAAATGTTCTCAGCTGTATTCCAACATGTGTGCCTTTCCTTCTCTCCCTCCAAATCCGCTTGGGTGTGATCTGGTTTGGTGGGAGGTAAAAATCAGGAAATGCTGCAGAAAAGATAGACTTGCTCGGGGGGGCATGTTGATGGAGCAGTTTCAAGCAGTAGTGGGGAGAGGAGGCCCAAAGCACTGGTAGCTTAAAGAGAAGCAGCTCCTTTAGGAGAAGAAATCTGCACTTCTGTATAACATTAAAACAGTTGTTTTAAATTTCTAATTACTTTAAAATAGTTAAATCCTAACCACACACTGATAGCAGCATTGTTCAGGATAATACTGCAGTTCAGATGGCAGAAGCACTCTTCCTTAAGAAATGAAAAACAGCTGATTCATAGGGCTACAGCAATGGTGACAACACCTTTGTGCATCTGGCTATACTTCTCCAAGCTCTTCTGACAGAACTCATTCTCAATATGCCTGAGACAGGTAAATAGTTACAATTTTCTAAAGGGGAAAGTTGATACAGGAATGGAATGACTCCTCCACAGATAGTCTTCTTATATCAGATGATCCTCCTTTCTTCCTCCAATTTAATATTGGATCTTTGTTTTCCATACTATGTGAAATGGAAGTTCTTTAGACTGAGAAAAATCACATCTGTCACTGGGTGAGAAGCAAAAAAAAAAAAGAACTTAAAACAGGAAGAATACCTTTAGAAATAAAAAACATCCCAGGGCAGGAGCACTAATACAGGCAAGCAGTATACAAGTATAAAAAGGTATGGTGAATTCAATATAACACAGTGCCCTCAGAATGGCAGGCAGATACTTTAGTCAAGAGGTGAGATAGGTCTCAATGGGTCAGGTGTACTAAAAAGCCCAGGGTCCACAGGTGGGGCCATATTGTCAAAAGAGCTCAACTTCCCTTAGGCGCCTACATAAGGACCCCATTTTCCAAACAGCTCAGTATCCAATGTACTAAGCTCCTTTTGAAAATCAAGCTGCTTATTTTGATGCCAAAATGGGTACTAAGTTCTTTTGCATGCACTTAGGCCTTGATTATCAACACAAACAGGGCACTTAAAACTTCATTTATTATAAACTCCAATACGTTGGCACTCTAGTGTGTTTGGACGTTTTAATTTAACAATTCATATTAGTGATGCTGCTTTAAAATATGCCTGTGTACAACAGTCTTTTTCTTGAAGAAAGAGCAGCATGGAACTTTCTTAACTTAGCTGGAGTTTATCTGGTGTACAGAAAGATGGCATTGTCTCATATGCTCAAACCCTGCTGGAGGGAACATTGCATATCCCAAGGAGATGAAAGAGGAATGAGTATAATGTACTAAATGTCACAGTAGAATTTGTGATTGGTAAATAGTCTTTATAATTAACAAGCAAAGCCTCTTTTCTTGTATCAGGTGTGGTATCTTGTATCGTCTCTGTTATGATCAGTCTCTAATTGACTTCTCTATGAGGGCACACAATGGCAGAAAGTTAGTAATGAAGTCCATTAGAGAATGACCAGAACAGAGATCCTGAACACAATCACCATCATGTTTTGGGGGTGCTGAGATCCAAGCTCTAAACTGACTGGTCTTCATCCTTCTCAAATTGCTTTTCAATTTAGGGCAAATAAATCATAATATAGCAGCATATTGGCTTCTAGTGCTGTCAGTTCATTATGGCTTCTCCATTTCTTTGTCAACCTTCCAGCATCTACTTTTTCTTTCTTTTCCAGGGTTCCTTCCCCACCCCGTCCCTTTTTTTTTTTTTGTCATAAACTAAATCTAAAAGCCTAACTACATACAACATGAATTTCGCATGAAAGAGATCCAATATTCTCTGTATCTGTGTAGCATTCAGGTCCAGATCCTCAAAGGTATTTAGGTGCCTAACTCCCATTGATTTCCATGATAGCTAGGCACCTAAATACCTTTGGGGATCTGTGCCCCAATAAATTGGTAGTGGGAAATTAAATCACCCCCACATTTTTTCCTATCTGCCAGCTTCCTGTAGTCTCTTCTCCATTCCACTTCTGCACTTGAACTAGTGAGCCATTCTCTAAGGTTACAACACTCTGAAGAGAGACAAGGTTGGAAATAATGAGTATTTACCACCAAAGTCCTTCAGTTTAAAAATGAAGCAGCTCACCCAATTCTCAACAAGTCCCATGGTCTATGTACCTAGTACATGAGGTACCTTTGAGTTCCAGTAGGACATTTTCTCCAACTATTTCATTTGCCTCATTAATCACTTGCAGATTTCTTAATAAGTGACATTGAGAAAAAGCCACACATTTACACCCATATCCAGCAACTATTTTTTTACCTTGATTTTAATGTCACGTGCGGTAGTTTCTTCAAACTATTCGCCCAATTCCAAGAAAATCTCAGTATTTTTGAATGTGCTCTTGGTTTAGATTGTCATTGCATCTCTGTCACTGATGGTGATCTCCCACTAGATTTTTCCAACTTCCTAGTTTCCTATGGTATGGCTAAACCCATTTCTTTGAGTCAGACAAGATACCGGCTCAGACTTTAAATATCATGCAAAAGTCATTGAGGGATGAAAGAAGGAAGACCAGGGTTAGTTTTCTGCTGAAATTCCCTACTTTAGCTCCTCCCCATTAGGGTGACCAGATGTCCCGATTTTATAGGGACAGTCCCAATTTTGGGGTCTTTTTCTTATATAGGCTCCTATTTCCCCCACACCCTGTCCCAATTTTTCACATTTGCTGTCTGGTCACCCTACTCCCCATACACAATTGATGGTGAATATTTAGACACTTTGGCCTAAGTTTTCAAAATGTAGTGATTTTGGGTGTCTTGCTTGAGTGACTTAAAGGGGCCTGATTTTCAGATGTAGATGCTCAGGACTTTCTGAAAATAAAGCCCCTTTATTTTGGAGACTGAAAAATCAAGGCATCCAAAAATATTAGTCACTTAAAAATATTAGGCACTGATGTAGAAATTGGGCCTCATTCTTATCTCACTTAAATCTAAAGTAATTCCATTGATGTCGGTAGAGTTCACACCAGTGCAAAAATGGTGTGAAATATGAATCAAGCCTAATGTATTAAATGGTTGACTAAAATATTGCCTCCATTATATTTCTTTCACACACTATTTTTGTTATTCTATGTTTAAAATATCCAAGTTTGCTTGGCAATACTTTTTTTCAACTAAAGGCATGCTTCTGGCTGTTTATGGCACTGTTATTCTCTAGGGTGCAATCCTGGCACCACTGAAATAGCAAAACTTCAGTGGGGATCTGAGTTTCACCCAAGATTTTTTGTTTTTACTATTTTCTCCATTATTCCATGAGGAAATGAACTTAAATTAACTGGATGATATTTGTCTAGATCTTCTTTCTTTCTTTCTTTTGTAAAATTTGTAACCGCATTTGCTTTCTTTCCGTTTTCTAATTACATCCTCTTTGAAAAGGAGAATCTGCATCTAGACTTTACTCCTGGACTGTTCATTGTTCATTGCTCCTGTGCTGTCTATTGTTCACTGCTACTAATTCACTGAGGTAAATGAATTTTATTCTGATCTTAACCTGACAAAGGGAAATGTAGCACCATCTTTCCCCCACTCACCTGAGCTCAGAATCCCTGTCTCTTTTTAATTTGCTTAGGAGAAAAGGTTTGGGCTTCAAGATATGCTATTTCCACTTGTGATGGTGCTGGTATTTCTTGCTATTCTTCTTTCCAGGCTATAAATCCTTTGAATGAGCTGCTGTTTCTGCGTAGGGGCACAAGGATGGATGGTAGCAATGTCGACACTGTTTGAGTAGCTTAAGAATGGCTTTTTGTCTGTATAATTAATGCACTGTCACTTTCGTTCTTAACGTTACTGGTACTGCAGTATAGCTGCTGTATTCTGACTAAGGGCCTGCACGATGCATTAGTCTGCGCTAGAGGGTGTAAATTCTAGTGCACAATAATGTGTGATGCACTAACTGGCCTGTGTGGACCCTTCTGGTGTGCAATAAACGTTCCCTAGGGCATATTAACTTAAAACGGTTTGAAACAGGACTACACTAGGGGACATTTTGTGCACCTGCAGGTTCCACATGGGCCAGTATATGCTAGTGCACACTTGAATTCACACTCCTCTAGTGTGGACTAATACTCCAGGTAGAGAAGCCTTAATCCTCTCTCCTAGCATGTCTTAGGGCCTGATCCTACGAGTTGCTGATCACTTTCAATTCCCAATGACAGCAACAACTAGTTGCCTTGTAAAAGTGCCGCCCTTTGGATAGGAACATTAAATGGAAAAACTGAAGAATTCCAGTTGACTAACCGTAGTAGGATCCTTGTACAATTCACATGGGGAAGCCTTGTGAAACAACAGAAGAATCTGACTTAGAAAAAGTTTCCTAACCTCTTGGGTAAGGGGGCTGCCTTTGTTTATACTTTGAAATATATGTGATAAATTAATCTGTGCTTTGGAAAACGTGTCATATGGACAACATCTGCTAAGATTAACATCAATCTTCATTTTGTGGATTTACTCTCATGTTGGCACTTTTATACTTTTTAAAAAAATGTTCTGCTTTTGGTACTTTTCATTCCCCTGTATTTCAGATATTCCTCAGCCACTGCAGCACTGGGATCAGGACTGTGCCATAGAGCAGGGCAGAAAATGGGTTTCCTGTCCTGCATGAAGTTTTGCGAGTTCAAAAAAATTCCAGTTTCACAGCAGGATAAAACTGAGACCTTTTGAAAATTTTCACGGCTATCAGAGGTGCAACCCCTCCCCACCGCACCCCCGGTCACTCTGCTTTCCTCTTAAGAAAATGGAAAAGACTGTCTCTCTTTCTCCCATAATGAATATTTAATTATTTATACAAAGTAAAACAGCTTCAACAGGAGAGCTCTACCTCAGAATAGCTAATAGCCTAGTGGTTAGGGCACTCACCTGGGCTGTAAAAGACCTGGCTTCAAATCCCTGTCTCGAATCAGGTAGTGCAGGGGCCTGAACCTGGTTCTCCCATGTCTCCTGCATCCCCAGTGATTAGAAAGGTGGCAACCCTAACTGGTTCTCTCATGGAAAAGTTTCAGGTTTAACTAATCAGCATTTTGCAACAAAAAACTTTTATCAAAACATTCCCAACCAACTCTACTGGTAGTAATGGAAGCTTAACTTGACTAGCTTACTTTTGTCAATATTATGAGATACCTGATGGAATAAAAGTAGATTCTTTACATATACAGTTGCATTTAATAATGTAAGGCCCAATCCTCCCCCTGCCCTCATGGTATGGCCCAGAAACCACAACATGTTACCTACCATTCTTCATATCATTTCCACACTCAAATATGATCCCCTTTTCATTGCTCTTGGATACCACATTTGGCATCTCAATATTGGATAGAGGCCCCAGCTCAAGCTTGAGCTGATATAGTGTTTCTTCTTTCCATCATGATAACCTGAGATGCAACCCCACCATCTATATTCCCAATATTCTGCATATCCTTACAGTGTAAGCCTGAGAACCCAATGTGCATAATATAGTCCAGAAGCATGAGCACATTATAATCATGCAAAAAAGACCATATGATCAGCATTCATATACTTCAGAAAGAAGAATTTCATGTCTTCCGAGTAGCAGGTAGCATAGTTTCCTCCCGACTAAGGAGCATTTGGGAAGGTAAGGGGCAAAATATGAGTGATGTTGATGCTGTTACTCCTTTTGACCCAAGTTGCTGGTCAAAGTTCAGGGCCCTATTGGTTGTTTCCAGTAGGAAGAGAAATTGATGATAGAGCCAAGTATTTTCTTTGACGTAATCTTGTTTATTTACAAAGATTATACATAATGTCCTGTTTCCTGCACTCAGTAGGAATCAAACAGCAGGAGACAGTTACTTTGCTCACTATTTCAAACCTGCCTTTCCAGACAGCATTCTGTGCCCCAAAAGCTTTCTCTCTTAGCTTTTTGTCAGGACCTCATTACCAGCACTTCTGCTATGTCTGTCTACCTAGCTTGTGCTCTCTTTCTCTCTGTCCACGCCACCCTCACCCCCAAACACACGTACACCAATCAAAGCCCTAGTCCAAGCATTTGAAAACCCTTGGGCCATATCATTTATTTTCTACTCAAGCTTTTTCATGTGCTTTTGTTTGGTGCTACTGAAATTGTTTCAGCCATTTCTTTACATTTATCCTGAAAGAAAAGCAGTGGATACACCCAACCCATAACAACAAGGTTTAACCCAACTCACAACAATACTTTCACTTCAGAGTTCCAGAATTTTTGTTATTTCTTTGAACTACAGTGATCTATACTCCTGCCTTTCAAACGTGTTTGCTAACTGCAACACTGTAGTTATAAAATGAATGGTCCTTTTTAGAAGCTGAACTTTATATGTC
This sequence comes from Platysternon megacephalum, assembly GCA_003942145.1. Classification (NCBI taxonomy): domain Eukaryota; kingdom Metazoa; phylum Chordata; order Testudines; family Platysternidae; genus Platysternon; species Platysternon megacephalum. The sequence continues at coordinate 4,904,305 of QXTE01000038.1, read as the reverse complement.
TGCAAATACAAGTACATTGATAGGTTCTAAGTTATACAACTTAGATAATGGAACTCTAAACAGGGGTTCTCACATCACCACTTAATGGTCTCATCTCATGTCATGGTCATATCCCTGCCATTCATTATATCATGAACCACCTCTCTTCTCCACCTGTCCACTAGTCATGGGGGAGGGGAAAACAGCAGATTTTTTTTTTTTTGTCTTTTCTCTTAATAGTGTGATGTGTGATGAGAGCTCCAAGTGGAAGGGTAAAAGACAGAGCAGAATAAAGAAATACATGTTTAACAGATCAAATACACGTCATTTTGAAGGTGACTCATGAGAGAAAGGTGGTTCAGTACTTAAGTACAGAGTGTTCTGCCTCCAGCTCTTCTCTGTCTCATAGACTCGTGGACTTTAAGGCCAGAGGGGACCATCATGATCATCTAATCTGACCTTCTTCACATTGCAGGCCACAGAACCTCACCCACCCACTTCTGTAATAAATCCATAATCTCTGGTTGAGTTACTGAAGTCCCCAAAGCTTGATTTATGGGCTTCAAGTTACAGACAATCCACAATTTACTTTAGTTCAAACCAGCAAGTGACCCATGCCCCACATTGCAGAGGAAGGCACAAAACAAAACAAAACAACAACAACAAAACCCAGGGTCTCTGCCAATCTTACCTGGGGGAAGATTGCTTCCCAACCAGAAATATGGTGATCAGTTAGACTCTGTGTATATGGGTGAGACCCACCAGCCAGACAGCTGGGAAAGAATTCTCCATGGTAACTCAGAGCCCTCCCCATCTAGTGTCCTATCTCTGCCCAGTGGAGATATTTGCTATTAGCAGTCACAGATGGGCCATATGCCACTGTAGGCAATCTCCTCATACATTCCCCTCCATAAACTTATCAAGCTCAGTCTTAAAACCAGTTAGGTTTTTTTTTGTCTGCACTAGTCCCCTGAAGGCTGTTCCAGAACTTCACTCTTCTGATGGTTAAAAACCTTCATCTAATTTCATGCCTAAACTTATTGATGGCCAGTTTATATCCATTTGTTCTTGTGCCAACATTGTCCTTAACTTAAATAATTTCTTTCTCTCTCTGGTGTTTGTAGACAGCAATCATATCTCCTTTGTTAGGGTAAACAAGTCAAGCTCCTTAAGTCTCCTCTTGTAAGGTAGATTCTCCATTCCCCTGATCATCCAAGTAGCCCTTCTCTGCACCTGTCCTCGTTTGAATTCATCCTTTTTAAACATGGGAGACCAGAATTGCACACAGCATGCCACATGAGGTCTCACCAGTGCCTGGCATAATGGTAATAACACTTCCTTATCTCTGCTGGAAATATCTCACTTGATGCATCCTAGGATTGCACTAGCCTTTTTCACGGCTGCATCACATTGGCGGCTCATAGTCTTCCTGTGATCAACCAATACACCCAGGTCTTTCTCCGCCTCCGTCATTTCCAACTTATACGATCCCCTCTTATAGCAAAAATCCTTGTTAGCCCCTAAGTGCATGACTTTGCACTATTCAATTTCATCCCATTTCTATTTTTCCAGTTTTCAAGGTCGTGTGTGATATTTCAGTTCTCCTCCATACTGGCAATACCTCCCAACTTTGTGTCATCCACAAATTTTATTAGCACTTTTTGTGCCAAGGTCATTAATAAAAATGTTAAATAAGATTGGTCCCAAGACCAATCCTTGAGGAACAACACTAGTAACCTCCCTGCAGCTTGACAGTTCACTTTTCAGCATGACCCACTGTACTCTCCCCTTTAACCAGTTCCTTACCCAACTTTTGGGTATTAATCCCCATCTTTTCCAATTTCCCATGTAGAACTGTATAAAATGTTTTACTGAAATCCAGGTAGATTAGATCGACTGCATTTCCTTTATTTAGAAAATCAGTTATCTTCTCAAAGAAAGAGATCAGGTTGATCTGGCACAATCTATCTTTTGGCAAACCATGTTGTATTTTATCCCAATTACCCCTATGTCCTTAACTACCCTCGCTTTTAAAATCTATTTTAACCCTTGCATGCAACTGAGGTCAAACTAAAGGGCCTGTAGTTTCCCAGATACTTTTTTTCTCCTTTCTTATATATAGGTACTATATTTGCAATTCTCCAGTCAGAGAGTATGACCCCTGAGTTTAAAGAGTCATTAAAAATCCTTGCTATTGGGCTTGCAATGTCACATGCCAGTTCCTTTATGTTCTATTGGATGGAGATTATTCAGGTCCCCCGATTTGGTCCCATTCATTTGAGTTTGGCTTCCATTTCAGAGGTGGTAATTTCTACTTCCATATACCTGTTCCCATTAGCTGCCCTGCCACTGCCCCCAATGCCTCATTACCCTCATTAAAAACTGAGGCAAAGTATTCGTTTAGGTGTTGGGCTGTACCTCGATTATCTTTAATCTTCACCCCATCCTCAGTGCTTAGCTATCCCATTTCTCTTTCCTTGTTTTCTTTTTATTTATATGTCTAAAGAACCTTTTGCTATTGGTTTTAATTTCCTTTGCAAGGTCCAACTCTCAGTGGCTTTTGGCAGTTCTCACTTTTTCCCTATGCTTACTGACCTGCAAGAGGTAGCTTTCCCTGCTGATCCATCCCATCTTCCATTCCTTGCAGGCTTTCTACTTTCTCTTAATAACCCTATTTGAGATGCTTGTTCATCCAGCTTGGTCTGCAACCCTTCCCTATGAATTTTTTCCCCTGACTTGGGATGCAGGCTTCAGCTAGCTTCTGCAACTTTGACAAAGTAATTCCAAGCCTCCCCCACATTCAGATCCTTGTAAGATGACCCACCGTGTGGCTTTAGATTAATTCACTGGCACCAGGGTGACAATAGCAGTGATGATGGTGGCAGTGGAAGATGTGGTGGTGTTGGGAGGAAGGCAGCATTAATGTTCACAGTGGGGTGGTGCCGTGCTTGGCATCATGATTTGTCTCAGACACTACAGCAGCATCACTGAAATGTTCTCCTGGCACTGCAACAGTAACCTCATGTGCTGGCCCCCACGCCCTCCTGATTATTCTGCTTTATTCAGTGGAGGAAGCAGTGGCAGGCGCAACACTGTGTCTTGGTACTAACACAAATGGCTTTGGACAAGGTGTGCATTGTCTTGCCCCTGACGTTGTTTCTCCTGGTTGGTCAGTCTTGAGAATTACAAATTCAGGGCATCTTTATAAAGAAGCTATTGAGGCATGCATAGCTCACACAGTCCTTTTGCCACCCACTGAGAGCTGCTGCTGTCATTGCCTTTCTCCTGAGGGACACTGCCTCACAAAGCCAATATAATGTGCAACCGGTTTGTGGGAACCTGGAAACTTGTCTCCAGTGAAAAATTTGATGATTATATGAAAGAATTGGGTGAGAAATGCTATTTTTATAAGCTTTGCTTGGAAATGTCTCTTCTTCTTCTATTTGCTCCTGGAAAATGTCTTCTTCCCGGGCCTGGGGACTCTTCACTCTGGTTATATCTGTGTTGTGGTTCTTTTTCTTTTTTCAATTTCAGCATCTTAAAATGAAAAGGAGAAATCTCTGGTTTGTTATAATAAATTTACTAACTAACTGATCTGCATCTCTTACTCCCATTTAATGAGAAATGGAAAAAAAAACTTTTCTTTGTCCCTCTTGCATACACTATTAAACTTAGAACTTACAATCACTTACTGTATTCCATCAACTTGTGATGGTGCTGCTGTCTCCTGACACTGAGCTCCCTGGGGTCTAAATCCATGAATGAATCCATCTGTAACTGAGAAATGCTGGGAATGAAACAAATTAGGCATTGTTTTTTTAGTTTAATACTGGCTTCATCATTTTGTAATGATTGCACTGGCAGTCAGTCTCAGCATTGCTGTTGCTGAGACTTTAATTCCCTTTACTTTAAAGGTTAAAGAGAGTAGCAGAATAATTCCAATTGACTAACTACAATCAATGTTGGGTATAAATGCTAGGGAGGTTTTTGTGACAATACCAGGCCTTAAGAAAATTATTTCGGCATTGAATATTTGCAGTGACTAATGCTGTACTTTACAAATACTTTGATCTCACTATACCTAGTACCTTTCATAGAATTTACAAAGATGGTAACTATTACTATCAGCCTTTTACATTTAAGAAACCGAGACACAGCAAGTCAGAGGCAAAATGAGGAATAGAAGTCTCAGACTACTGCTCTAACTAGTTGACCAGAATGTGGGCTTTGTGATATAGCGAACCTTGTAAAAGGAACCTTGTAGGTGGCAGTTGTATTTGTAGCTTTTTACTCCCATTCACTCTTATATTTGAAATTTTCTCTATTTGACATGTTTACGTTTCACTGATGTTTAGATGTTACTGAGATACTTAAGTGTTGTAACTACCCTTCCATAGCAGAGAATACTAAGAGTACCCCACTTAGTCTCTTGTATATTTTATGTTGTGAAGTACAAACAGAAATGCACTAGAGTCTAGATACTTTGATTCTTTACTACAGCTGGTTGAAAAAAATTGAAGTTTGAAATGTTTTGACTAGTAAAAAGCAAGGGGCAAATGTTTCAAAAATATTTTTGTGAAAAATTTTCCATGTTTGCCACCAGCTCTATTCTCTAAATAGGTGCAGTGCAGATTAATAGCTGCCTGTGTTCCTGCCTACCTAAAAATACATAATTCTTGTGTAGTCAGTATATCCTGGTTTCTAACTAGACATACAGTATAATTCCAGTTATCTGAATTCCTTTTATCTGAAAATCCTAGTTTTCTGAATCCACAATGTGTCCCCAAGTAGCCCTGTGTGAATTAGTCACCTGCTAATAACTTCTAAATTAGCCTCTGAGAGCCTCTTAGGGCAGGTCTACACTACAGCTGGGATCAAGGCTCTGAGATCGATCCACCGGCAGTCAATTTAGCTGGTCTAGTGAAGACCCACCAAATTGACAGCAGATCACGCTCCAGTCGACCCCTGTACTCTACCCCCAATGAGAAGAGTAAGGTAAGTCGACAGGAGTGTAGACCCCGCGGTAACTCAACCTAAGGTACATCAACTCCAACTACGTTATTCATGTAGCTGGAGTTGCGTACCGTAGGTTGACTTACGACAGTAGCGTAGACATAGCTTTAGTGCTAATCAATGACTTTGTATTTTTGCAGTGGTTCTGAGGGGTTACCTGCAGTTACTGAGACCAAATCCAGTTTCAGCAGCAACAGCAACTTGGAAAGACAAATTAAATTATGTCCACAATGATTCTAATACCACTCAGTAAAGTTGTTCAAGTTGTTTTTTTACTCTTTTATAAAGTACAAAGTATTAAGCAAACATCGGCATTACACCCTTCATTGCCCATATTTCTCTATCAGTGAAACTGCAGCTCAAAATAGCACTTCAGTTTATCTCAATGCCCGGCTATCCAAAACTTTCAGAAGTCCCCCAGCCCATTCAGATAAACAGAAGTGTACTGTACATACACTGGACTGGGGAATGCCTCAGCCTATGAAATGCAGCCTCTGAATCTGAGGAATTAGTGTCACATTCCAAACAGAGAAACTGTGGTATCTGTTTAAAAGGAAATTGCTCTGATGCTCTGTAAAGCGATAAGGAATTTCTTCCTTCATAGAAGGTATTTTTATGTCTGATTTGCAGGAGTGGGCTTAGCCACCAGGAAACTAGGTGGCCTGGCCAAGCCCAATGTGATTATCAGAATGAAAGGGGATGTGATAACCATCAGAACGGAAAGCACCTTCAAAAACACAGAGATCTCCTTCAAATTGGGCCAAGTGTTTGACGAAACCACAGCAGATGACAGGAAAACCAAGGTGAGGGTAATGATTTCCTTCCGAGGGTTTCTGATCTGCTGGATGACAAATGGGAGGATTTTTTTATCCTTAAAAGCATAAATCTGCAAAGCACCATAAGAGGAGCAAATGTTGTGCTGAAACCAATGTTGCTGAGTAGGCTGTGTGCAGAGAATGTGGAATTTGCTCAATGTTAAGTGAATTGTCTCTTTAATATGCAAGGCTCTGGGAAAATAGTCACATTTTGACTCATTCTTTGGGTCTTTGCAGAGTGTCGTAACCTTAGAAAAAGGGTCATTGGTTCAAGTGCAGAAGTGGAATGGCAAAGAGACCGCAATAAGGAGAAAATTGGTGGATGGGAAAATGGTGGTGGTAAGTGACGAGACCATCCCTAACCATTGATCACTAATGCTGCAACTATGTAGGCCACAGCTTAATAGTTTAAATCTAATTATACTGTCAATTTTCACCTTCTCTTTGGTTTCATTTATGATAGAAATAGTGAGAGGGTGCTGGGGAGAAATAACTTTAGGAAGCAAGTGGGAATGAAGTAAACATTATATTCCACACACACCAAAAAAACCCTCTACATTAAGGTGAATTACAGGTAAGACTGATTCATAGTTTTGTAGATGTTAGAGCTCGAGGAGACCATTGTGAACATCTATTCTGACCTCCCACATAACACAGGCCAGAGGACTTCCCTCAATTAATTCTTGCTTCAAGTCTAACAGCTGTGACAGAACTAGAGCAGATCTTTTAGAAAAAACATCCAGTCTTGATTTAAAAATCTGCCAGTGATGAAGAATCCACAACAACCTTTGGTAAGTTGTTCCAGTAGTTAATTGCCCAGACGCTGTTAAAAATGTGTGCCCTATTCCTACTCTAAATTTATCTAGTTTCAACTTTCAGCCATTGGATCTTGTTATACCTTTGTCTGTAGACTGAAGAGCCCGCTATTATCAAATTTCTGTTCCCCATGTAGGTACTTATAGACTCTGATCAAAGCACGCTTAACCTTTATTTGATAAACTAATAGATTGAGCTCCTTGAGTCTCACTAGAAGGCATGTTTTCTAAGCCTTTAATAAGAGGGGCACGAGGGAACTGGAAGGGGTAGAAAGTGCTCTGTACAGTCTTCCCCTCCCCCAGTCTTAGGAAGCTCCTTCAGTTTATTTACAAATTATGAATTTTAGGTGGTTCATCAGTCTCCTTGCAAGGAAAAGTTCATTTATCCATTGACAGTCCACGTTTGCAATCGAGTTACACTTTGAACTCTCTACAAGGAAGGGGGAACTTCTTTTTAAAATGAAAGCAGTCATGTGATCGTCTATATTAAGCTTACCAGAGCTGATGTTGGTGTCATTGCAATAATACTCATGAAGGCAACATGTGTTCTTGAAAGAAAATTGGTCTGTGACTAGCTACTGTGTCATGTCTAATTTTATGAAGTATGGTTTTCTTTAAGCACGCTTTTGAAAGTTTATGCTGTTGAAATAGAATCCTTTCCCACTTGGAGGATGAAAAATAATTTTGCTGTTTGGGGATCTATATAAATTAATGAAATAATATACAGGAAATATTTCTATTGACTTCATTAGCCTTTGGATTAGATGCTTATGCACTGTCATTCAGAAGTTTCAATTAACCCTTCTTTTTTTGTCTTAGGAATGTGATATGAAAGGTGTTGTCTGCACTCGAATCTATGAGAGAGTGTGAGGAAATTCCATCTCTACACTGGACTAGAATTGGCTTTGGAAACCCAGCTTAGTTCAATGAGCAAAGCCCTATCTATTATGCACCTTTTTTTCTTATTTCCTTTATCAGGAAAACAACTAAATTATCAAATGATATTTCAAAGCCGTAGTGTAACTAATCCAAAGTATCGTGGTGATTAAATAAAAGCTTCCCGACATGTGAAATATAGCTTTTGTCTGTGTTGTAGAATTGTTTTAATTTCCTTTGTTGGGAATTGCACGCCTTTCCTTAGGGTTGATGTACTGCATAGAAGATATGAACCTACTTTCCTTGATGTATGGACAAACAAGGCTATTTCTGTTTGAAATGATACAGTACAGACTGCAAGGCACTATCTTTCTTTGGTGGTGTTAAGACACTTTTACTGAAAGCATCCTATCTGGAATAATCCTTATTTCATGGCTTTGATATTGCAGTTTCTCAAATGGTTTTACTATTGAACAGTACACATAAGGATATCATCCTTACCCTACAAAACTCATAAGGCTGTCCATGCAATGTATAGTGGCCGTGCTTGCAGAAGAAATTGCAGTACATCAGTATTACCACATTATTACTTCACTCTGAAATTCTAATATGATCCCACATAGTTTATACCTTTAAATGTGCTGTTTTTGCCATCGTGGCTCTTTTTCCCAAAAAGACTTCCTGGAGAAAAAGAAGCATGTGTCTCATTCAGTATTTCTGTCGGGGAAGGAATAGATTCTCTAATGCCAAATGGTTCTTTCACTGTGAAATGAAATGTGAAGTGCTGTCTTGAATCCATTCTTGAAATCCCAGATCGACAAGCACTCAACCTTTGAAGGTGCTGAGCATTCGGGCTCAGATCCAGCAAAGCACTTACGCGTGTGCTTAACATTAGGCACAAGTGATCCCTGTGACTTCAATGAAATTACTCACATGCTTAAAGTTAAGCATGTCTTAAATGCACATTGTGCTTTGCACTTTGAAGGATCGAACCCTAGAAGAGAATACTTTCAGACTTTAACTGCACATATATTTTGAAGATCATTTGAACACCAACTCTTCCTTTTCACTTATCTGACTTGACTTAGAGTTAAGCATATTGTGCTTCACTTGCAGGAACTAGCTTAAATGAAAGCAGAGCAGGAAGGTAGCATCAAAACCTGTTCTTGAATATGCACATAGAGCTCACATTGACTAGAATGTGAGATGCACAAAGAAAATGCAATATCCCGAATTGGGTGGTCACATTCTACCATCAGTTTACACCCTATGAAGTTTCATTGGAGGTTTATACCAGTATAACCAGGGGTAGAATATGTCACCAGGGCCCAGATTTTTAAAGTTATTTAGGCATTGCTGTGCTCAGTGCTGCAATGCCTTTCTAAAGGGATTTAGGTACTTAGCAGTCTAAATCCCATTGGCAGTCATGTTTGTAACTTACATAACAAAACTATATTTAATTGAGCTGCGTATTTGGCTGGTCAATACTTCTCTCCTTTAGTTCTTCCACTTTGTGATGCCAAGTCATTCAAACTGAGCACATCCAGCAGTATCTATTGACTCGTTAATCAGACTAGCCCCTGTGCCATGGCCTAGCTATGTGGGAAGTTTACATTGGACTCCATGTCTTTTCCTGCTTGGCTAGAACTGATGTGATAGAAATAAGTGTTTTCTTTGGCTTGATATGCAGCATAGTACTGGCGTGAATCTTATGCTGGCCAGCTGTATGACCTTGACTATATCATTTCAAGTCTTGGTCTTGATTTCCCCATCTGTAAAGTGGGGATAATGATATTTTCCTCCTTTGTAAAATGCTGTGAGATATATGGACAAAAAATGCTCTCTAAGAGTTATGTATAATTATAGGGCTCCTATCCTTAGGGGGGAGGGATAGCTCGGTGGTTTGAGCATTGGCTTGCTAAACCCAGGGTTGTGAGTTCAATCCTTGAGGGCTTGAGGGGCCACTTAGGGATCTGGGGCAAAATCAGTACTTGGTTCTGCTAGTGAAGGCAGGGGGCTGGACTCAATGACCTTTCAGGGTCCCTTCCAGTTCTATGAGATAGGTATATATCCTGATTCCCTTAGATGAGTCAATGGGAATTTTGTCTTCAGTGTGAACAAGTTCCAGCCTTAACATTTGTGAAAGTGAAGTATGAACACTTATGACCTGAAGCAGATATAAAGATAGACTCATCCTTGCACTAGAGCAGGGTCCAATGCAGGGACAGAAGGGAGGCAGCTTGTGCTTAACATAAGGCCTGTGTTCATGGAGAGCACTAAACATTTCCATGTAGCCTCCTTCTTCATACACCCGGCTTTCTGTCCAGATCGGGAATCTTCAGTCTGCCATGGGGCACTAGGAAACACTCAATATAGAAGAGATACCGCTGATTTTAATACACAGGAGAATGCAGTTATAAATATTTAATACCAAAACTTTCCACATTTCTAAGAGGACAATATGTTAAAGCAATCATAGTATGTGGGACCATAGATCGACATTGCTAATATCGATATCATTTAAGTGGTCAGTACTCTGAAACTGTTGGGGGGGGAAAAACTTTAAGTGAGCCTTGTTTTAATGGTTCAGCCAGTTTTAGGGGTAGGGGAAACATACGTACTACAGCCAATTTCTGGAGTTGACTGTAAAGATATGAACCGTAGTTAAAAAAGAAGTGTGGCTGTCATATACATGTACACTGAGGATATGTCTACACTGGAGCTGGAAGGTGCAATTTCTAGCTTGGGTAGACATACCTGGGCTAGCTCTGATCAAGCTAGTGTGCTAACAGTAGCAGTGTAGCCATGCAGCATAAGCAGCGGGAAGGGCTGGCCACCCAACTTCATACTTACAGTCTCAGATGGGACTGTACTCGGAGTGGCTAGCATGTCCCACCACTCGCACCACCAAGGCTACACTTCTGTTTTTAGTGCACTAGCTCAATCAGAGCTAGCAAGGATATGTCTACCTGAGCTGGAAATTACATCTTTAATAGATTCAAAGGCCAGAAGGGACCATTGTGATCACCTAATCTTACCTCCTGTATAACACAGGCTATAGAATTTCCCCAAAATAATTTCTAGAGAATATCTTTTAGAAAAAATACCCAATCTTGATTTTAAAATGGCCAGTCATGGAGAATCCACCATGACCCCTGGTAAACTGTTCTAATGGTTAATTACCCTTACTGTTAAAAATTTACACCTGATTTCCAGTCTGAATTGGTCAAGGTTCAGCTTCCAGCCATTGGATCATGTTATATCTTTCTCTGCTACATTGAAGAGCCCACTATGAAATATATGTTCCCCATGTATGTACTTATGGACAGTAACGAAGTCACCCTTTAACCGTCTTTTTGTTAAGATGAATAAATTGAGTTCCTTGAGTCTATCACTATAAGGCATGTTTTCTAATCCTTTAATCATTCTTGTGTCTCTTCTTGGAACCCTCTCCAATTTATCAACATCCTTCTTGAATTGTAGGCACCAGAACTGGATGCAGTATTCCAGCAGCAGTTGCGCCAGTGCCAAATATAGAAGTAAAATAACCTCTCTACTCTTACTTGAGATTCTCCTGTTTATGCATCTCTAGGTACTACTGAAATACCAGAAGTAAATAGTAATAATGCTATAAATATATAAAATTACAGAGGAGCCTAAACTACTAAAGTCAAATCCTGACCTGGCTCTAGATTCAAACTTTTCCAAAGTTCCAGGTGGTTTCAGTTAAGCCCCATCTGTAATCTCTGCTGTATTACACTAGAGCTATGATGATTTTACTGTTCGGAACATGATGAACATGAAAGCAGCCAAGTTGCAGAGTTTCCATTTAACTATCTCCTGCAGTTAATGACAGCAACCGAAGTGCATGCCTCTTAATACTAACCTGGTCACTTAACACTTCACCTAGTCCTTAAACAAGATCAGCTCTTGTGAACAGTTCAAAGCTAGTCACCAGACACATTGACATTGTGCTGACCATACAGATCGGAAATGAAAATTCTCTGGGCTCTTTCCTCACGCATCCCTCTCCAGGAAGGTGACTCAAATGTTCCATTACATTCTAAATAAAGCCAAGATGCAACAAATGAGAGTAATAAAAAACAGGAAAGGAGGACAAAGGTAACAATATTATGTGGTTGTATAGGCTGTTACTGGGCCCGATTCAAAGGTCACTGGAAGACTTTCCATGGACTTCAATGGACGTACCATCAGCCTGATGGTCCTGAATCATCTAAACTTTTTAAAGTTATAATCTTAAAGATTCCCTATCAAATCATAAACTCCAGTGCTCCCTGAACATTTGCCGTCCACTCAGAAACACATACCTTGTGTTCACTGTCTGCCATTAATTCTTTATGGGTTTATTTGTCTTTCCTTGTTTTACCCCTTTCACTGGTATCTGGCTAACCCCTCACACTCTGCCCCTTCTGCCTAGTGTTTTTGGGTTTCATTTTCCCCAGCAATTTGGGGCCATGTTAAATGCGGTTTTAGGTCTTTAGCTCCTGAATAAATGTTACTATTTGTTATGAACTCAGTATTTGGTACGTTCACTCTACACAACAGTCATTTTTAAACTGTCCTGGGAGCTGGGATTTTTCCAGAACAGGAAAAGTGCAACTTAGCTGATAGTGAAGAAAGCAGAGACAGCTAGAGCAGGTGCAGGGGTGAAAGTAACTTAAAGGACTTACCAGTACGCTGGAGTCCTGAGCAGGGGCGTGGCCTCAACCGGAAGAGGCGGGGAGCTGGGAGCTGGGGCTGCAGCTGGGAGCCCCAGGAGTCAGGGGCAATTTAAAGGGCCCAGGTCTCCGGCCGTTGCTAACCCAGCGGAGCTCTGGGCCCTTTAAAGCGCCGGCGGAGCCCTGCAGCCGCCACCCCGGGGCTCAGGCAGCGGGGCTCGGGCGGCGATTTAAAGGGCCCGGGGCTCCTGCCGCTTCGGGGAGCCCCAGGCCCTTTAAATTGCCAGCCTGGGGAAGCCGGTCTGGTCTGGTCCGGCACGACGTACCGGCTCTTGCCAGTACGCCATACTGGACTGTACCGGCTTACTTGCACTTCTGAGCAGGTGCTACATTCAATCAGTGCCGTGAAGAAGCATTTTATAACACTAATGTCCTTAAAGTAATGCTGGGAGAATCAGGAGAAACTTGTGGGGTTCTGAAACCTCAAGAACCTTTATAGAAACATATTTTTACCACAGAAAATTAGTTTTTCTCCACTTCTATGCTTCTTAAATGGAACAGGTGCTGTTGGGACATACACCATGATAGTCTCAACGAACTACATCGATACATTTTGGTCTACACGTCGACCTGTGCTTACACACAGACAAGCAACTTTATTTGCTCTTTCCCCATCCCAGGGGCCACACAGTCAGGAACTTGGTTCATTCACAAACACCCTTAGCTCATTCTCGATACTTGCATATACACACTAGTCTGTTATTCAGCACTAATGGCCAGATCCAGCGCCCACAGAAGTCAGTGGAAAGACTCCCTTTGATTTCAATGGCTTTATGTCCCTTACCATGCCAACCTACTTATCCTGTCTGTAACACTTGTACTTTTATGGGGCTCTCTGTTGCCCTCAAGGAATACCTGGGGCACTAGGGGCAGGCACATCACTGCCATCAATGCCCTCCTCTGTCCTCCCTGACATCCCCTGGCATAGGATTGTGCCAGGGTTGAGAAAGGCAAGTGATTGGGCATGGCCACGGCATGTGGTGTTCCACTTATTCTTGGCATGTAGATGACTCATAGGAGGCAGTATTGGGGCCATTGCAACCAGAACATAAATTAGAGCTGTCCTGAGGATGCTCTCACTCATGCCAGGGGATGGGAAGGTCCCATGTAAAGACAGAATACAAAAGTAGCTTAAAGCCCCCTGTGCTGCCTCCATGTCCCCTCCCCACACCTCACACACATCTTTTTCCTGTACAAAGAATTGAGACCACTGATTTTAATGTGTGGATGTGACACAGCCGGGCCTCTCCCCATCTTAACAAGAACTCACTGACATTCCCAATGTCCTTTCAATAGATTTATTTGTCCAAACATAAACACATAACACAGTTCCTCAGCTCACCCTTTGTCCTAGGATTCCACAGCCTCCCCTCCCAGGGGAATCTGGTAATCCTGCTTCTTGCAGCTTCCAAATCCCAGCCAGCTCCATTCTCACAGCCAGTTCTCATTCAGGCAGCTCTGTTCCCCCTCTGGAATACCAGCCCCGGAGTTACCTCCCTCAGCACCTAGCCCTTTGTTGCAGGGACCCACCACTGGAGTTAATTCCATTCCCTGTGGATCCTCTCCCCAGGCATAGGCTGCCCCCATCACTCTTCTTCTTCTTCTTTCTTGTATTTAATGGCATAGCAGACTCACACTGGGAGTCTATGACCGCCAGGTGCTGGATTTCATGCCCCATTATCCTGATGTTCTTACAAGGTATTTTAGTGTAAACTGGATGTCCGAGTTTGTCATACAAAACCCCCCCTACAAATGTTACACTTTTTATGCTACCAGAGGATGTGATAAACTATTGTTTTTACCTTGTTTGTCTCACACTGCCCATCTTTGCATTTGTTAATTAAGGCCAAGTTACTGTTTAAGCCACTGTGTCTGGTAATTACTTGAAGTAGAGCTACCTCACTCTTTCTCTCAGGTTCTTGCAGTATGTCAGCATTTTCAGTTCTAGGGCATATGTCATGAGATCTTTTCCCCCTTGTTTCTTTTGTCCAGTCTTCCTTCCTCTTAGTTCATTTTTAATTAGATTTTTAAATTCCTATTTACTTAGAGCAGTGGTCACCAACCGGTAGATCATGATTGACTGGTCGATCCTGGAGCCTCTGACAGTCGATCACAATCTCCAGCCGTTAAAAGTCTGGCAGCGCAGCAGGGCTAAGGCAGGCTTCCTGCCTGCCCTGGGCCTGCCTCACTCCCGCAAGCGGCCAGCATGCCCCTGCAGCCTGGGGGGCGGGAGAGGCAAGCGATCTCCATGTGCTGCTCCTGCCTGCAAGCACCGCCCCCGCAGCTCCCATTGGCCGGGAACAGGGAACTGCAGCCAATGGGAGCTGCGGGAGCGGTGCCTGCAGGGAGGGGCAGCACGCGGAGCCACATGCACCCTCAGGGGCCACAGGGGCATGCTGGCCTCTTCCAAGAGTGACGTGGGGCTGGGGCCAGGGCCAGGGCAGGCAGGGAACCTGCCTTAGCCCTGCTGCACCGCCAACTGGGAGCTGCCCAAGGTAAGTGCCGCCTGGCAGGAGCCCGCACCCCAACCCCCAGCCCTGAGCCTCCTCCCGGAGCCTGCACCCCACACCCCCTGCCCCAGCCTGGTTAAAGTGAGTGAGGGTAGGGGAGCGCGAGCGATGGAGGGAGAGGGATGGAGTGAGCAGGGCGCGGCCTCAGGGAAGGGGCGGGGTAGATCCTGGGTTGCACTTAAATTCAAAAAGTGATCTTGTGCATAAAAAGATTGGAGACCACTGACTTAGAGGAATCTCTATGTCAAGTTTTTCATCTTTTACAGCATTTTTTTGCTACTTTGTCAGCTGCTTCGCTTCCTGCTATCCCAACATATGCTGGGATCCATACTGTTTGAATGTTTGAACTCCCATCTGTGCCAATTCTGTTGTTAGTAATAGTATTTCATTAATTATATTAATGCTGCTATCTGAATTCCCATTTTTGATAGCCAGTAGTCCTGATAGTGAACCTGACAAGATGAAAATGGAGGCAGGTTGCACATCTAATATCAAGTATAATACCAACATTATCTCTGCTAGTCCTGCTCTCATAATGGGTACAAAATTTGATAGTCTGATGGATTTCTTTATTTCAAGTGTTGGGACACAGAATGCTGTCCTCACTCTCCTGGTTTTTTCATTCTTAGACCATCCATAAATATTTGGCAATGTTGCCCAGTTTATCACATTTACCGTCTATCAATTTGCTAAACTTAATACTTTAGCTCTCGTTTTCCCCTTTTACTTTCATTAGATACTTCCACATTTTTAACGGGGGGTGATTTTCCACCTATATGCATTTTCCTATGGCTATATATGCTAATTTTCTTTTAGGTCTTTCTTTTCTTTTATTTCCTTTGTCCATACTTTAATCCTATTAACATGATGCATTTTGGGTTTTTCCCCCTATATTGTCCAGTATTCTTCATATATTTGTTTAGTGTTTCAATTTTTCCTGTTTCCTATGACGTTTGCTCAAATGGTTAAGTCCAGTAACTTCATTCTTAATGCTCCAGATATTTCACCAGCAGCTCTCTGCATTAAAAAGATGTCATGATGAAGACACCACATGCAATGCATAATCCCAGGTCTTGGATTGAGTCTAGTTTCCTTAGGTTCATTTTTGATGCTGAACTAAATGGTTAGCATCTGGTCCCAGTGTTTGGATTTATTAATGCTCCCTAAAGCTTTACCCTTTCTTTCTCATCTGTGCCACAGGTGGTTTCGGAAATACTTTTAAGTAGATTTATTTTACCTTTACATTTTCAATGTGATGCTTCAAATGTTAGCTTGCTATCAAATGTCACACCCAGGAATTTGTAGCTTTTAACTATGCCTATTTGCTGTCCATATAGAGACAGCTGACATTTTTTTTTGTTTTCCTTTTAGTGACTATCATTCCTTTAGTTCTGAGAATTGAAATTTATAGCCCATGTTTCCCGATTCTGCACTTTTCCTAAGTGCTCCATTAATTTGCTTCTTAGCTATTTCCTGATTTCTGTTTTTAGCCCATATGGCATAGTCATCTGCAAACAAGGAAATACCTATTCCTGCACTTATCCTTTTCAGAAGATCATTTATCATTATGTTGAATAAGATAGGGTGGGTGACCCTCATCTGTGGAGTGCCTTTTGTGGTTGTATATATGCTAGAATAGGCTTTCCCTACTCTGACCTGCATAATTCTTTCGCTTAAGAAATCCTTTATCCACCAATATATGCTTGGGTTTATGCCCAGGGATGATATTTTATGCAATAAGCACTTTCTCCATAATGTATCATGTGCTTTTTCAATATGTAGCAAAGCTACTGTCATATATTCTTTATTAACTCTTACTATATGATCAGCTGTACTTCTTCCTCTCCTTGAACCCACTGTGATCACTGTCTATAAGTCCATCTCTCTCTAGATAAGTGATAATCTTTCAGGCATAATTCTTTCCTTGGCAGTGCATATAAGAAGCCAGAGGAGGCTAAGTCTTCCTAAAAAAGGCCAGCCATGCAGGGGGGAAATGCTGCAGATGCAGGGTGAGTCACTCCTCTGAAGGCACGCTGCCCCACCACCGCCTATGGAGCGCTGGAAGCTAAGCTCCATAGAAGGGAGGGCACCGGCTCCAGGACCGTGGCCCCACCTGTGCTCTGCCCCACCCCCACTCCATCTCTTCCCCCAAGACCCCCCTCCTCTACGCCCCTTCCCCCTCCATTGCTCAGCTAAGGCAGGAAAAAGTGATGGGGCCATGGCTCCTGTTCAGAGAAGGAGGTGGAGAGGAGCCAGCAGCGGGTGGAAGGGGGCTCGGATAAAGAGGCAGAGAGGATTGAGCAGTGGATGGGGGGACCTCAGGGGAGGAGGTGGAGAGAAGCGAGCGGCGGGTGGGCAGGACCTCGGCGAGGTGGTGCAGGCGAGCAAGTGGTGGGCAGGGGGACCTCAAGGGAAGAGGCGGAGATTAGCGAGCAATGGGTTGAGGGAACCTGGGGGGAGAGGATGGAGAGGAGAGAGCGGTGGGCAGGGCCTCAGGGGAGGGAGCAGGAAGAGGCGGAGTGAGGGCAGGGCCTCATGAGGAAAAGTCTGAGTCGGGGCAAGGCCATCGTCCAGGTGCCAGTGGCCCCCCCCCCACACACACACACACTTCTAAGGAGCTTCCAGCACTCGCGTGTGAGCCTCCCCAAATGGAAAACTCACGCGCCACCTATGATTCTTTCCATGCCTATACCCATGTAAGGGCAATTGGACTGTATGCATCAGGTCTTGTTCACAGCTTCCCTGGTTGCCACACTGCAACTAAAATCCATTCCGTTGGTAGCTTATGTATTTCCCATATGCTGTTGTATAGTTTTAGTAATATTTTCAGACTCCCTTCAGCCAGGTTTTTTAGCATTTTGTTAATATGCTGCCCTGGCCTGGTGCAGAGTTTTTGCTTTTAGCTGTAGATTTTTGAAGTTCCCTCATACAGAAGGTTTCATTTAATTGCATATCTTCATCTTCCTCCAACCTCCTGCAGTTCTGATGATTCTCTTTAATAATTTTTTTTAACCTTAAGCACATTTTCATCATTCATCATTCTGATTTTCATCGTTACTAACACTGTGAAATATTTCTGCCAGGCCTTCTGCTTTTTCTTCATTTGAGCTTTTTATCCCTTGGCCTTCTACAATGAGGTCTGGTATAAAATTGCTCTCACTCTGTATTCCGTTCATTTTCCTAATCTGCCTATATACCGCTGATGTTTTAGTATCTTTATTTATTTTCCCACAATACTTTATCCAGTTTTCTTTTTTTGCCTTTTTAATAGTCCTGTGTACAGTTGCCTTGCTTCATTTATATTTCATTAAGTCCTCACTATTCATTGTATTTTTCTCTTTCTTATATGTTTTGTTCCTTTTTTCATTGCTTTATTACATTCCTCATTCCACCATTGTACAGTATATGTTTTCTACCTTTAGGATGACTTGATATCTTAGGTATAGCTAACTTTGCTGCCATCATGATTCCATTAGAAATAATGCTACTAAACTCCTCAGTGTCATCACTTATACATTGTTCCTTAATATTTTTCCTACATTTGCTTCTAAACAGTTCCCAGTTTGCTTTTCTCATATTCCAAATAGGGGATCCTCCTCTTCCTGCCCTCTGAGAGGCCTTTCTAGCCCCAGGTCTAGCTGTGCCCTCTTTAAGTGGCTCATTTGGGCCCACTTGCTCTGACACAGTGACACTGGGCCTGGTCTACTCACAGGGACTAGCTACCCTGTGAGAGTGGGAATGTTTGTCTCTGCAGACATCATACATGGTAGCTTTTAATTCTCCTAGACTGCTTTAGTGAAGTGAACTTGGATGCCAGGTTGGGGGCAATAGTATTCTCTCAGGGGGGAATTCACACTCGGGCAGAGGGCCAGCGCAAGATGCTATAAAAAATGACCTTCAGAAATTCTGGAATTTAGATGTAATCAAGTTCTTTGTTAGGGAGGTAATTACTGCATATCCTTGTTATTTCAGTGTGAAGTATCATGATTGGCTATAGGCCATGGTATTGCATATGGGAAAATAAAAGTCCTTAAAATAACAATGTAATTTTTATCTAATGGCAAAACAACATTAGAAAATAATGTAGTCCCCGAGGCAAGGCTATGCTAAATAGATACAACTGTTCATACAATATTTTGCAAGGAACAGTAAACTGCTTTACAATTTGGGTAGCAAATCAGCATTTAAATATGCTTTTCCCATATATTGTTGACTTTTTTAAATTAAAATGTGTTACTGAGGAAACAGGATAGCTCAGGGGACTGGAAATGGGATAGGTCACCAATCTGAATGTGGGCTAGTCAGTATTAACCAAGACGATGCTGGTCAGAGTGGTTGTCTGTGAAATGAGTAAAGGGGTCTCTAAGTGCTTCCTAGTAGACAGATGTCTGTTTTACAGTTGGTACCCTTGTAGACATAGCTGCAGAGAGGTCAAAGATGCTATGAGAATTGAGGCCACGCGTCCCACTTTACTACTAGAGACAGTCCCTCCATGTCAGGATTGAGGCCCATCAGTGCAACAGAGATGGGAAGTCTGTACTGGAGCAGTGTAAGATCTTGTCAGAGATTCCAAATCAATCGTTGGCCTATAATAAGTTTGACTTGCTTTAGGATTTCACTGTGAATTTTGCATTGAGCAGTAATATAATGGGGAAAGAACTGATGTTTCTGTGTGTCTAGCTTACTGTATAATATCAACAATAATAAGTGAATCAGAAAGAACGCATCTTGTCTTCCTGATCCCAGGTTGAGTTATCAGGGCTGGCATCTAAAAAAAACCAAATATATGTTTGGAAACTGAACATATTTGAGATGAAAAATCAGTGAGTGACAATGAATGTGGAGCTCCATGGTATCTTTCTTAGCAAAGGATAAGAACATTTTTAATTACTGCACCACTGTTTCCTGTATTTTATACCACATATAGTCCAGGGTCTTACAGTGTATTAATACTTGTAAATTTAATTTAGGTCGTTTGTAAAAAAGGCATACGTGTGTTATACTATAGTTAAATATTCTTTGATAAACTCCTCCACTATTATTTTCTGCCAGCTTTCTCAGAGAGCTTTCAAGCAACTTGAAGTCAATAGGTTCAAGGACTAGTTTACTTAAATAACACTAAATTCTGTTTTTAGTTAACGAGAGATAAAGAAGTAGGCCCTATACACAAAGGTGTATGCATGCACGTCATCCAGATTCCATAAAAAATCTGGATTAGCAAAGGGAGTGTGGTCCTGGGTTCCTCCCTCTGTCTCTCTTTCAGTGTAAACATGAAGTCCCATTACAACTAGATTATGTTGGCTCTGTTCCTAGCTGGGCAGAGTACCACACTGGACAATAAAAATGTAATCATTATAGCTTGAAAGTATGAAGTTAGAAACATTTTATCAAGGAAGACTGAGAAATTTGACCATGTATTTTTCTTCTTATATCTGTTTGCAAAACCCAGGCAAATATAGGAGCAATCTGGCTAAATCATACCTTTTCTGCTGATGGCCAGAAAAAGGGCATCCAAGAAGTGAGAAAAAGTTGCAACATTTTAATTTCAGGTCAAATGTGACATTTTAAATGAATGTAATATGTATGAAAGGTGCCAAATTCACAGCCCTGGAGCAAGATCCAAATAATAGGTAAATCACAGGCAGCAGCAGTTCAAGCTTCCCACACTGTCTTGCTATTGTGCCTCACACTTGAACTGGAAGGCTCTCTGATAGAGGAGAGAGCTAAGTTCAGTCAATTAGGGTACCAATCAGATCGTGGTCTGAAGAGAACCCTTCACTAGGAACTCATTTCCTATATAGTAGGCCATCAGGCAACAGCTATTTTCAACTACCCTGAATAACTTCATCACAGCAATCTCATCTACTCCATCAACATTACTGTTTCTCCTGCTCAGTCAGGACTCAATTCAGCAAAGTCCTCAAGCACTCGCATAACGTTTAGCACTTGCTTAAGTGTTTTGCTTCAGTGGAGCCTTAATTCTCTTGAATCTTAGCTTTTGAAACTGTTTTGACTCCATGGGTGACTACATACCATACCCCTCCAAAGGCTGACTACATGACAGTGCAGAACTAGAGCATGTCCTTGTACTGTCCTGGTCCGGGTGGCGTTGCCTGGGAACTGTTGTTTATCTGATATTTAGTGTAAAAGCCAACTGTCCTGCAGCTAGAGCACCTTATGTTGTTATTCTGGCAGCTCTTATAAACTAAATAGGATTAGGGTTGATCAGTATTTGGGCAGGTCTCCAAGGAACACCCAGCTTCTGCATGAAGTAATGTTGGTTATGCACTGGGGCGCTCAGACATCTCTGCCAACACTGGGCCAAGGGCACAATGTGACACTAGTCTAGAGCTACTGGGCCAAATTCTCTGCGGGTATAAATGGGTGCAGCGCCAATGACTCCAAATGAGTTCAGTTATTTACACCAGCAGAGAGTCTGGCCCACTGTTTTTCAATGAGATGTTAAACTGTGGCCCTGACTGTCACAGTTTCAAGATAACTGCACCTGCATCCCCCTTCCATGGTCCACTCTAGAAGTGCCCAGTCAGGTCTCAGGTCTCCAGCCATCACCTATGTCTTGGGAGGGACCCTTGCGTACTCCCTCCTGAGCAGGGTTTTTTTAAGGCTGCACAGCTCCCTGCCTTATACTGTGATATTCCCAGCAAGCCAATCTGCCTAATGACCAGCACCTCTACTGTGCTTTCTCTCCCAGGGCCATGACCAGTGGTGTGCCTATAATTACAAGTTACCCAACAGCTCTTTCTACGTAAGCACATTTATCCTTAAGGCAAAAATGTTACAGAGAAAAGGTATAAACAGATTTAAACACACACTAAACGCACCAGGAGTCACCCATCAGCCTTATAGGGTCCTAGTAGGCCAAAGTCTTTCCAACACTTCCACAAGGGTTGGGGCCCCCTTTGGACAGCTGGTCCTGTCTGTTTGCTGGATCAGAAAGAAGGCAACAAGTCAGTCCAAGCTCATCCTTTTATATCAAAAACTCTTTCTTTGTTTTCTGGTCTCTGGACATCTCAGCTTGAACCAGTATATGCAAACCACTCCAGGGGGTGCTACCTCTCTATAATTGTTTAGTCTCGTGACTCACCTTAATCACGTCTACTATTTTTAACTCCGGTAGGAGCTACAGTAACCATTCATAACTTGAATACAACATGGTCCCCAAAGATATTGCATGGGATTGCAATGTCTCTCACGCTGACCATTGATCATTTAACATCCCAGGGCTCTTTTCATAACAGTGGGGTTGTTAGTACTTGCATGCATTTCATCCCAGCTGCATTCTGCCGGCTTATATCCACCCTGTTCTTTCAGTTGTGTAGTAGTGATGTATGCTCTCCAACAGTTGTCAAGATCCAAGCCAGCAGTAGCTTCATCCCAATGGTGAAGGAAATGATCCATACATATGTAGTTTGTATATGTTTGTAAGATGCTTTGGGATCCAGTGGGATAAAAGGTGCTCTATAACTGAATATAATATTATTCTGGTGACTCTCTGTAGCCCAGTATGGCATTTCCATGAGGTTCTGATCTTTCAGATAATTTGGGGGTGCTTAATGGAACCAAACATCTTTGAATCTTTTGACCTTTATCCATCACAAGTTTTTGCTTCTCATGCATTTTTAAAAATAATACCGTTTTCATCATGAAATAGTAATGTGAACTATCTCTAAGGTTTTCAGGGTGAAAGTTTATATAGTAATGCAGGAAATTACTCAGTGCCTTGCAGAATACCATTGCATAGTGCTGTTTGCAGAAAGCATTCTCAACATTTGGGTGAA
This sequence comes from Platysternon megacephalum, assembly GCA_003942145.1. Taxonomy (NCBI): domain Eukaryota; kingdom Metazoa; phylum Chordata; order Testudines; family Platysternidae; genus Platysternon; species Platysternon megacephalum. Next base: position 4,881,759 of record QXTE01000038.1, on the reverse strand, counting down.
GGGTGAAAACACAGAAAGGATGTCAGAGTTCGGCAACCATGTACTACACTTCAGATTTGGGGCAATGATTTGTTTACTGAAAATCCAGACCTGGAAATTGCTCATGAGTTTATCTTAAATGATATGATCTACTGATAATAATAGAAATAGCACCCCAGGGACCTGAGCTGAACATTGAATAAAGCCTTTTATTAACATTTGAATATTCAGATTCGAAGCCAAGAGATTCAAGAATAGGTAATTTATCTTTGTCATGATGTTAATAGCGTCACAACCAGGTGTGGTGGAGGTATGCATGGCAACCAAACGGAAATGAATTCTTATTAAGTAGCAGACAATTCTAAAAGCACTGCTGGGAATGTAATCGGAGCTATTAGTTAAAGGAAATAACATATAAATTATTCAGTCACTCCTTTGCAATTTACATGCCTTTACACACACGTCCATTATTATATCACATTCACAAATATATGCACTCCCGACACCAAACAAGAGACATGCGGTTAAACTGGTTTGCATCCTCCTGGACTCATGAGACTCAAGTCTGAGTTTCATGAGCTGTAGTGGAGGGGAGAACACATGTGGAAGATGGAAAATCTAGGGCCAGCCACCTTTGCATCAAAATGTGAAACTGGGTGAGTTTTGCTTTTTTTTAGTTGTTTGGTTAGATTTAAAGTAGTTTATGTTAAACATTATTGACTCATATACTATGGGTGATATGGAACAGCTGAATCTACCTTGGTGGAGCTACTATAAAGTGGATGAATAACTGGTTGGAAAAGCGTTCCCAGAGAGTAGTTATTAGTGGTTCACAGTCAGAGGTGAAAGTGGGCTGGTACAGGCTGGTATGACATACCGGTAAGAAGTGGCTGCTGGTACCGGCCCATACACAGCTTTAACATCACTTCCCCTTTCCCTCGCCCCCCCCCCCCCGCCCCAGGCCACTGACAGCGTGGGGGCAAAAGGGGCAGCTGCCCTGGGGCCCGGAAATTTAAAAGGCGGCGTGGGGCGGGCAGCGTGGAAGGGCTGTCTGGGGGAGGCTGACCTCCAGCCCCACCCCTTCCATCCGAGGCCCCGCCCCTTCTGCCGGCCCAGAACCAGGCCCGCATACCAGTAAGATGTTTATATTACTTTCACCACTGTTCACAGTCAAGCTGGAAGGGCATATTGAGTGGGGCCCCACAGGGATCAGTTCTAGGTCCAGTTCTGTTCAATATCTTCATCAATGGTTTAGATAATGGCATAGAGAGTACACTGATAAAGTTTGTGACATCAAGATGGGAGGGTTGCAAGTGCTTTGAAGGTTAAAATTCAAAAAGACTTGGACAAACTGGAGAAATGGTCTGAAGTAAATAGGATGAAATTCAATAAGTACAAAAGTACTCTACTTAGGAAGGAACAATCAGTTGCACACATACAAAATGGGAAATGACTGCCTAGGAAGGAGTACTGCAGAAAGGGATCTGGGAGTCATAGTGGATCACAAGCTAAATATGAGTCAGCAGTGCAACACTGTTGCAAAAAAAGCAAACATCATTCTGGGATGTATTAGCAGGAGTGTTGTAATCAAGACATGAGAAGTAATTCTTCCTCTCTACTCTACTCTGATCAGGCCTCAACTGGAGTATTGTGTCCAGTTCTGGGTGCCACATTTCAGGAAAGATGTGGACAAATTGAAGAAAGTTCAGAGAAGAGCAACAAAAATGATTAAAGGTCTAGAAAACATGGCCGATGAGGGAAGATTGAAAAAATTGGGTTTGTTGAGTCTGGAGAAGAGAAGACTGAGAGGGGACATGATAACAGTTTTCAAGTACATAAAAGATTGTTACAAGGAGGAGTGAGAAAAAATATTCTTCTTAACTTCTGAGGATAAGACAAGAAGCAATGGGCTTAAATTGCAGCAAAGACAGTCTAGGTTGGACATTAGGAAAAACTTCCTAGCTGTGAGGGTGGTTGAACACTGGCATAAATTGCCTAGGGAGGTTGTGGAATCTCTGTCATTGGAGATTTTTAAGAACAGGTTAGACAAACACCTGTCAGGGATGGTCTAGATAATACTTAGTCCTGCCATGAGTGCAGGGGACTCGATAAGATGACCTCTCGAGGTCCCTTCCAGTCCTACGATTCTATGATTCTATCGGAGCATGAAGTTTAGACACCATTGCCCTTCTTCCACACTCCCTTGTCACATCTGTCCAGTATCTGTCCTTATAGAAAAGTTTTATAGAATTTAAAAAGAATGAAACCAGTAGGGAACTATAGAAATGTAATAGTCTTCTCTAGGAATTATTCTAAAATACTATAGAATTTACTAGAGAATGGTTTCCTTTCTGCAGATTTTTAAACCATCCTGTAGAATTCCATTGCTGGGCTGTAAGTCTTCATTAAGTTCTAGAGGTTGGTTTAAAAATTTGATAGGAAGGGTTTTATTCTCCATTCAATTCTATAGTTTTTCCATAAAGGTATGCATATTTGCTCCCCTAGACAATGCAGAGCTGAAGGGAATATCTAGCCACATGATCAGTGATGCAAGTAGAAATCATTTCTTGCTGGTATGCTGTACTCATGGAAGGGAAACAAAGGGGGAGGCACATGACCTCACATGACTCCTCCCTGCCCCGCCCCATGATCTACGTCCATCCCACATTACCTGGGGGAGGGGGCTCTGTCCTCCTCCCACTGTGCCGGAGACTTCTGATGTACAGACCCCAGGCAGAAGGACTCAGGAGACACAGCTGCATGGAAGGGGTGGGGGCCAGGCTGGGGGTGGTACAGCCACGCCAGGTGGAGCTGTCGGCGTGGGGACGCCCTGAACTGCAGGGCTCTCCCGGGAACCATAGCGGGGAAAGGAGCAGAACGTGCAGCTCCTCCAGCATGGCTGCTGTACCACCCCCAGCCCTGTCTGTACAGCAGCCGTGCCGGAGGACAGGGCTGGGGTGGGGCTGGGGGCAGTACAGCAGTCGTGCTAGAGGAACTGCCGGCGTGGGGCTGCCTGGCAGCCCCACATTCTGCTCCTTTCCCCACTGCGGTTCCTGGGAGAGCCCTGCTGTTTCTTTCTGGTACGCCATACCAGCTATAAATATCTTACTGGTACGGCGTACTGGACTGTACCACCGTACTTGAACCACTGCACATGATATATCCAAAAATTTGCTTTCTTGAAATCTGATAGCCATATTCATGTACCTGCAAGTCTAAGCTACATGAAATTCAAATAGTTGGTGGTCGCTGCTACTAATGTTTCAAGTATTTTCCCATTCCCCATCTGGTCCTCCCTATCGGTAAGAAGTAGATGCAGGAGGATCATTTTATCAGCCCATATCATCTAGAAAATAATGTTTTATCTGAGTGTTTAGGTTTTTCTTAACTATAGTAAAATAATGATAGAGTGATTTATTATAGGAGGTTTTGTTTGGAAGTGAATGAGTTCATTATCTAATTATTGTATAAGATAGACATTTTCATAAGGTGGTAGAGCATGGAACCAACTTAATTCACTATTCTCCCAGCAACATTTTTTAGGGCTTCCTGTAAACTCTGATCCAGGGCAATAGTATTTTGTTGTGTCTTCCAGACCTATGTAAATCCAAGACAAATATCCCTTCATAAATGCATTCTTTTGTCTAACTGAGGGCAAATTCTCCTGTCAGATGTGCACAGTGGATCTCTGTTCTAACATTCCATTCCACCCAACATACACACACATCCCTTCTGTGTAACTGACAGTGGACAGTGCGCATGAAAGGATAATTTTGTCCTAACTTTCCTTAGTTTCCAACTGCATCGCTGTACTCGCCACCTTTAACTCTGTTTTGTGTGTCCCCCCTCAAGTACTATTAATGTTTGTTGTTGTCACCATTGTAATCCTATTGCAGTAGCACCCAGAGACCCAATCAGGATCAGGGCCTCATGGTGTTAGTACCGTATAATCACATACTACAGTGTTATATATGTTTATACAGTGTTCAGAATTTACTGCTGTAAAGCAGCTGAATAGTAAGCTAAAGAAATACTGAAGCAAAGCTGAGCAGCTCCATTTGGATTCACTAACTGCAAGCAAGAAACCTTATCATGTAAATGCCAGTAATTCCAAGGACTGTACAAACACAGGCCCTGATCCTGAAAAGAAAACCACACAGGGGTCCACCTGCATTATTCTCTCTGAGAATTACAGTCATATTTTCTTATACCAGCAGTACATTGCATTTTTTTGTACTTCTCACTTCTAACCCACACTTTCCCCTGTCCTCTCCCTTCAGGGGCAAGTACAATAGAATGGTCTTTTTTCAGAGGAAGTCTCTGGCTCAATGGCTTTCAATGTATAAGTGTAGAAATGTTCACACAATCCAGATACAGTCTCTAAGTGGGTGAATATCCATCAACTAACAGTACGTAAAATATAACCTTAGTAAACAGCAATAGCTGCTATTCACAGCTGTTGTGAAATGATGCTGATAGAAACAAAACAAAAAAGGGATGCTGTATAGATTTCAAAGGCAAAGTACCCTTTTCCTCTCAATTGAGGCAGTAAGACATACTGGCATTAGTTTTTCAAGAACATAGTGATCTTCCTGAGTTGCTCTGCTATGATTTTGTGCACTAACAAAAAGGCAAACTACATGCCGCTTTTGCCTCTGGTCATTTTCACAGGCAAAGATTCACAAAGCAAAATTTGGTAGTTTTCACTGCCCCCTACCATGTGACAGAGGTATTGACCTTTTGTTCCTCTACAACACAATGGGAGATGACTGCAACCAGGAAATAAAGACTAGCCTCCTACCAATACTCCTGTATGCCACACATTTATTATATACAGTGGAGCTGGTTGAAATCTTTCATACAAAAATAATTTTGAGTAAAAATTGTGGATTTTGATCAAAATGAAAATTATTTTTAAGGGGAAAAAAGCACTTCCTCTCACTTTTTTTTACTTTCCCGCCTTTTTTCCATTTGGGAAAAAAGGATGGGAGCTAAATAATTAAGAAGAAAGTGGGTTTTCCCCCCAATTTTCTCTCATACTTGTACTCTCCTCTGTCCCTTCTCTTTTCCCAATGGGAAAAAGTAAAAAAATGGGAGAGTGTTTTTCTCCCATCAAAGTAAAATGAATGTTTTAATTTTTTTTTAATTCAGAAAATATCATTTAGATTTTTCATTGAAAAATGAAAAATGTTGGAAAAATATTCACAAAAATCTTATATATTTAGGGGGGTTAATTGGGGTTTTGTTTTGCTTTTCGTGAAACATATTTGCCATTTTCTGACCAGCTCTATTATATAGTATGGTGTCAGACATAAGCAGAATCTTTGAATTCAAAGGAAGTTAGGTGCCGAAATACTTTTGAGGATCTGGGCCCTGATTCCTTGAATTTGGAAGGGAATCTGGCAGAGAACTACAGAAGGTCATTGGGCACTTTCAAATGTTCTTGGAAGCATGTGGTATAGAAGAGAAAATGGAGAGGTTGAAATTCTCCTCACTACCACAGATGGTAGGCTCAGAGGCAATCAAAAGACTCAATGAATTTCTGTGGGAGTATGAAGGGCACAGCAAACTACTAAACAAAGTCATTCAGAAATTTCAAGAACGCTTTTATCCATGCAGGAAGGACACATGGGAAAGGTACATTTTCTTTACAAGACACTAGCTGCTAAGTGAGACCATGGATCATTATGAATCATTAGAGTTACATTAAAAAGTTAGGTAACATGAATTTGAACAGTTAATAGATGGACTAATAAGAGGCTGAATTATTTGTGAAGTAACTGATAACCAGGGATCCTAGAAATCTTTTTGCTATGGAAAAATGTGCAATTTGCATTTTTACAGAGAATCTTTAGTTTTTACATTTTGTGAAAAAATATAAACATATACAATAGCACTCCGTGCCACGGGCGCTCACATAGGAATATGGGAAATTGACGTTTCAGCCCCAGGCAGCAGGGTTCCCACTGTCAGATTTCATTTTAATCATGGAAAAATGCAAATGTTTATGTTTTTTTATCTGTGAATTTTGGGGTTTTTATCATGGAAAACTAGGATCCCTGCTGATATCCAGGTCAGAGCAAGGTATTGTGAAAAATGAACTTGCCTTTGGATAGATCAGAAGATATTTGTAGGACTCATGAAAACTATGCTTCCCAAATGAACATGAGGGGATACAGTTGAAACTGAGTAAACATGATGACATATATGGAAGGAAAACATGATCGGAAGCTATTGTTTTTCTAAGAGATGTAGATTTTCCAAAATCCTAAAAGGAAGGGTGTTTAGTGAAAGTATGAAGCTCAGAAAAAAAGAGGGATTGAGTTATCTGAATCAGAAAAAGCAAGTGAAAGCAAAGTTATTGGTGAGACAAAGGAGCAATAAAGAGCAAATTAGCTGATAGTCCTATTGACTTCAGTAACTTCCCCCTCTGGATCTGTTATCATGTTTACTCAAATTCAACTGTACTGCCTTCACTTAGATAAAGATTTCCTGATTTAATGTTTTTAATAAACAATATATTTTAAAAGCACTTTTGTCCCTTTGTATTTTAAGGGAAAGATTTCTTTCACATATCCTACAGGAAGCCCATTGCATAAGATTCATTTTATTAAATTCTTTTCTTCAACATTCATTTTTAGATTTTTATTTGTATTTCTTTTGCAGGAGCACTTAAAAGTAAAACATCATTTCTCTGAATTCCCAGCTGCCAGAGTTCTTGGGTCCTGTTGTCTTACCTTTTATATATCTTGCACAATTGAGATGGGTGCCAGGACATACATTTGATTTCAAACCACTGTTTCCCCTAGCCTAGAGAATGATATCTTTTGTATTTTCTGGCACGCTGACTTTCTGATTACATGGTTTTCAGAATTTCCTTTTTCTTGAGTTCTGAATATTTTATAGCTTTCCACGGTGATTTAATTCAACAACTAACACATTAAGCTGGTCATGTAGCATAACATATGGATTAATCAAAACAGCGTGTGGTCTGCAGTGATCCAATTGGCTAGCACCACCTGAGGTGCTGGAAAGGCCAAACTTGATATAATACACCTGTATTTTAATTAGGATTTCTTTGTCTATATAAGTGTGGGGTTCAGTGAGATTTGGATGCTGATTACACTGCGGTAGTGCTCTCTAAAACTTCTTGGACTTCTCAAACTATGCCAACCCGTTTGTTAATGAAATTCAAGCTATCGCATTTTTGTTTCTCACTATACAATAGGATGTGCTCAATGTTAAATCAATGCTGAGTCTGATTCACCCACTAATACAATGCAGTGGTGTGTTTCAAAACATCTCTCTTGCCTCGGATTTCTACTTTCCCATTGGTTCCCTTAATTCTAATGGCAATTCCAGATCTAGAACTTCCTTGAGTACTACAAACTCGGAAAAAATATGTTCAGTGTGCAGTGGCAGTCAAAAAAGCTAACAGAAAGTTAGGAACCATTAGGAAAGGGATAGATAATAAGACAGAAAACATCATAATGTCACTATAGAAATCCATGGTACTCCCACACCTTCAATACTGCGTGCACTTCTGGTTGCTGCATCTCAAAAAAAGATATATTAGAATTGGAAAAAGTACAAAGCACAACAAAAATGATTAGGGATATAGAACAGCTTCCATATGAGGTGAGATTAAAAGGATTGGGACTGTTCAGCTTGGAAAAGAGATGACTAAGGGGGATATGATAGAGGTCTATAAAATCATGGATGTTGTGGAGACAGTGAATAAGGAGGTATTATTCATCCCTTCACATAATACAAGAACCAGCAGTCACCCAATGAAATTTATAGTCAGCAGGTTTAAAACAAACAAAAGGAAGTGCTTCTTCACACAACACACAGTCACCTTATGGAACTCGTTGCCAGGGGATGTTGTGAAGACCAAAAATATAACTGGGTGCAAAAAAGAATTAGATAAGTTCATGGAGGATAGGTCCATCAATGGCTATTAGCCAAGATGGTCAGGGATGCAACCCATACTCTGGGTCTCTTAAGTCTCTGACTGCCAGAAGTTGGGACTTCATGACAGGGGACAGATCATTTGATAATTGTCCTGTTCTTTTCATTCCCTCTGAGGCATCTGGCACTGACCACTGTTGGAAGAGAGGATACTGGGCTAGATGGACCACTGGTCTGATCAAGTATGGCTATTTGTATATTCTTAAATTCAGCACATACCACAGACCACTACTTTAACAAGAACAACTAGCCATCGAATTTTTGATAGATAGTGATTGTCAAAATTCAGATTGGAAAAGGGTGGGCTAATTTTAACTTGCCACACCAGAAAGTTAATTATCTACCAAGCTATTTGACACCCATTTGCGTTAACTAATAGGATCAGGGCATTCATGTGCTCTTCATAGTCCCATTTTATCCAATGAATGCATATGTTGCTTCCATTCATTACCCAGAAAGACAATAAGTGAATAGTCCTTGATCATGGCCAATTTATTTTCGAAACCCAGCCTTCTATTTCAGGTGATGTTTAGGAGGAGTTTTTAATTTAACAGTTTATTGTGTTACTGCAACTTCTGGACTCTATCACAAACTCTTTTTAAAAATAGGTTTAAATCTAAAAGCTGTTGAAGGAAATTAGAATATTGTTCTCTGCTCAGATGCTTTTGCACTGCTATATTTTCTGCCAGCTCCTTTTTTTGTATTAAAGAACTTGCACTAAAACAAACTAGCTATAGAAATGCTGCTGCCACATGTTGTCACTATACTTGCACTGATTGAGGAGTGGTTGTCTCATCAGGAGCAGCAGCCCCTTAGTGCTCACTGTTAATTTCTCAGACACTGTTTCCCAAAAGGTTACTATGGAGTCTGTAATAAAGACTGATATTGTGCTTGCCTGATTTCACTTTTTAATATAAACAATATTGTTTACTAAGGCAATCCATATACATATCAATTATTTTATTGTATCACTAGAAAAGCTCTGTGATAGCTTGTTCATAGTGTTGTTGTAGCCCTGTTAGTCCCAGGATATTAGAGAGACAAGGTGGGTGAGGTAATATCTTTTATTGGACCGACTTCTGTTGGTGAAAGACCTGAAGAAGAGCTCTGTGTAGCTCGAAAGCGTATCTCTCTCACTAAGAGAAGTTGGTCCAATAAAAGTTAATACTTCACCCACCTTCTCTCTCTGAGATACCTTGATATTACAGAGATACCTTGACATTACAGTTCAATAGCTACTTTGGGGGTGGGCTGGATTAAGTCATCAAAGAAATTTTAGCCAGAAAATCATTTGCAAATTGCATGATTCATCTCAAATCCAAGAAGAGTTCTGGGTCTCTTAAAAAAAGGACCATGTAGCTGCATATATACAATCTATAACATACTGTCGAATTCATCACCACAGGTTGGAGGCTAAAAGAGTAAAAGAATGATCTGTTCAAGTCATTTTTCTTTCTTGGTATTTTAAATATGTATTAAATAATCATGTGCCTGGATTAAGGGTTATGTTAAAAAGTCACGTGTCCTGAGCCAGGGACCATTTCTAGTCATATGATTCCTTTATTTTATAAAGCTCTTTGGATAAGGACGCAGTTGACTAAACATGACTCCTGAAGTCTTGACAATCAATAATATATATATAATAGATGATTTATAAAATAGCTGGTTGCATATCATTAGTACTAGATAGGAACTTGCATTGTCAAATACTGATGACACAACCTGTTACGATACAATGAGCCTGGTATCATGCAGCTATTTGAGCATTCTTAGAATGTTTATTACTGTGTTTCCAGTTTAGTCATATGGCCATATGTGTTCCAAGACATTATACGGTCAGCTTATAAGGCATGCACTCTAACTCCCTGGCAATAAAAAAACATTAACAAAACAAAACTTTGGATATTGGGCCACATCTGCTTGGAAAAAAGTTGGAACTTACTCAGAATGAAGACAGTGAGACATCCCTGTAGGATAACTATTTTACTGCTTACGGTATCTGATGCTAATTGAGTGCCACTACTAGCCAAAGGGAGCACATGAAGAATTTTTAAATGATGTAGTTGCATTATTTGTTTTTCTTTTTTTTTGTTCTTTGTTGTTGTTGTAAGTATTTGACATTATATTTATAACATTTAGATGCTTGAAACTGAAATGAAGGGTTAAATCCTGATGCTAGCATTTGGCCTTATTTTCTTTCTTCTATTTTACAACTCCCCACACTCACATTGGTTTGTTGTTCTAGAGTTACTCAGGTGCATGGGGGGGGGGGGGAGACAAAGTTTCATGTTTATTTTTCATTAGTCATTGGCACTGGTCCAGTGTCAGTGGCTTTCTTGGTATGGACATATTATTAGGATGGAAGACAAACAAATTACAAACTGTGCTTACCAAAAGATGCCTCTACATGGCTGGTGATCATGAGGTCCCTGAAAGGTTTGGTAGCGTAATAAGATTGCAAATGACAGACACAGACTGAACATCCAGCCAGACCATCTTAAGTACCTAGCTAGAGATCTAGTGCTCAGTCTGGAAGGAGGCTACATCTCTTTGGGATTTGCCTTGATGATGAAGATGATGTGGGGGAGAGGGTTACTGAAGTTATTTCTAAAGAGAAATGTGTGTGGTGGAGCAACATTATGAAGAATTGTGTAGACTTTGCAAACTAAATTAAAAATGGTAGGTCAAATTTTGAGGCTACCTTCCCTTAACACAAGGCAAAACCTCTAGAGTCTTTTTGCTGGCTTGAAAGCCTCATCCTGTGTCACTATCGCTTTATGACTGACTGTCATTGCCATTTTAAATTATCTGACTGGGAACGTGTGTATGACAGAGCACAAGGAATACAGACTATTCTGCAGGCAGTAGAGAGGGCAGGTGAACATTGCAGGTGAAGAGGGAGTTTTTAGAAGTCAAAGGCTGGTATTAAGAATCCCAGTCCCACTGCATAAAGTCCACAGCTGGCTACATAAAATCCACAGCTGCCAAGTTTTTGCAGCTCTATGAGAGATATTTTATGCAAATTATTATTATTGTTGTTGTTATTATTTTATTTTATTTATAACTTGTAATGCAGTTAGTACTTAGAGACCCCTAGTCAGGGATCAGGCCTCATTGTGCTAGGCACTGTACACACACAAAACGCTTACAATTTACATTTTGCATTAATCTGCCTTTTTACATATAATTTATGTAGAGTCATAAATTTCAGTTTTTAAAAAATTGTATTGATTTAGTGCTGGTGAAAGGCATGCGACTGACAGCCCTGGTGAATGAAGGCTTCTGTTTAGCTATGGGGCAGCAATAGGACAAGTTTCCCAAGCCCACGTCTCTGCTGGCATACTTTATCCATGATTGCGTGGGCAGGGGTGAACTTGATCAAAAGAAACAATGGTCATTCTCTCTCCATGGCCTGTACAGCTCTTGGCTTCTCTGCCAAATCTGCCAGTCAGTGCAAAGCCTGGTGGTGAGTTAGTGATGTGGGACAAGGAAATGACACTCACCAAATTCATCTCAGAGGGGCCACCAAACATCTATAGGATTCAAACAACTTTGAATTCCTGCTTTGCTGGGCTGGATTCAAACTAGCGACCTGCAGGTGAAAGACTCTCTGGTTCATTATCAAGTCAAGGCCTCACTTAAGAGAGGGTTTTATAGGTAGCCATATAACTTGAATAAAGAATGGTATGAGTACAAAGTCAAGCACTCAGCAGTTAGGAAATGCCAGAAGTAAGGTTATCCAATAACCTTAGGTGTATATGCATTATGATACAATATTTGAATTACAAGATCACATGCTACTTTTTCCACATGAGTTGTCAGCATGATTTGAATCCAGGCCCTTCAGAGGTCACAGCACAAACCTCTTCCACTTGAGCCGAATGACTCAGCAGCAGAGGTATTGGCAGCAGAGGTAGTCTGTCGTCTCTGTGGACCAGCCTCTAGAGGGAGACATGACACACACTTTGTCACAAGTATTTGTGAGAGAGCAGTACAATGTTGGGAACCAAGATTCCTGGGCTCTATTCCTAGTTCTAGAAGCAGACTGTGGTCTAGTGGCAGATCCAAGCACATAGATTTGGCACATTCATTCTGAAAGGTATCGTGGATGCGACTTGGGTCTGTTGTAGTAGAGGGTCCAGTCCCAGCTCTTACAGAAGTGATCTTCAGAAGATCCTCTCCTTTACCTTAAGCAAGGCGAATGATAAATGCAGACTCCTAGGGGAAGGGTATGAGGCCATGATCAGCACTAATGAGTGTGAACTTCACAGAAATATTAACACCAGGCAGTAGAAGAGGTAAGACCAGAGCTCCTGACTCCCAGGCTAGGGCACCACCTCACTAGAACAAATGGTATTTCACAAAGGTTGGTTGGGCTCTTTCCCTTTCTCTCATGAGTCACATTATACCAGAGATGCAGGTAGCTGTGATGTGGTTGCAAAAGTGAATCTAAAACGCAACACTGCAGATATCCTTATGATAATTTTCTGCACATATAGAGTAAAAATCTGCAGCCTAATTTACCAGAATCAACAAGGAAATCTTTAAACGGCCATTCCATCTACTGCTGTGACTCTGGCAAGGAATGTAAATTAAGTGGGGTGGGCTGGGTTAGTACTCCAACCTGCTGAGGAACAACATGGTGCGGCAGGAACTGGAGCTAGTTGGTGCCGTTTTACCCTTTGAATCAGCACTGGCACAACACTGGCTTTATGGCACAAATGCCCGGTCCAATATCCAAACACACGTTTTTAAAGAGAACTGTAAATCCTGCACTTCTCTTCTGAATTAACAGGAGAGAAGTGAAACCTTTAAGGCAAAAGCTACCAGACGATCCCTGTTACCACCGTTATTCTCCCTGCCCTGCCACTTTTCACTGCAGTCTCTGTCATCTCCTCTTGTGGGTTTTGTCTTAACCTAGGAGAATAAGGGGAATGACTTCATCTTTGTCTTTAAAGTGCCAGACACTTCTGTGGTGCTATGTAAATAAATAATAATAATTAATAATAATTAAGAAACACTGTCCTGAAATGATGGAAGGACTGTATGCTCTTATAGGTACCTTCCTTCCTTTGAAGTGTAAATCAGAGGCCACTATGGTCACTAAAGGTCCCATGTCATTTTTTGTAAACTCAGACTCTAGTAATTATATTCTGCCTATTTAAATCCCACTGATCTGCAGTGTAGTGTTTTATGCCCTGTTAAACAGTTGCTGGATTTCACCCAGTGATGGGTCAAGGGCTCCTGATTACACTATGAAAACTGGCCATTTTGATAAAAGAGGCTGCTCCTGCCAAAATCTGAAATAACCTCCTGTGTGGCTGTGGAGCTTTGGCTTAGTAACATGGGCTCAACCTTTCCCTAGTCGCCCCCACCTCAACAAAGTTTTGTTTTAAAGTTTCCTTGGGTTCTTGCCATGGGGCAGCGTTAGGATGACCAGATAACAAGTGTGAAAAGCTGGGACGGAGGTGGAGAGTAATAGGCGCCTATATAAGACAAAACCCTGAATATTGGGACTGTCCTTATAATATTGGGATATCTAGAGTTCATCATGAAATGCAGATTTCCTACCTAGTAGCCATTCTAATTACATTTGTAACTATGTTGGTCATTGTTTCCCATTCAGGCTCAACATGGCCAAATTGTGGGAGTCAGTTATCATGGCAATGAGTGATATAAAAATGCCTGTAAAAAAAGAATAGCAAAAGACCTGATCAGAAGCCCTGTTGAACTCAATGGAAAGACTCCCAATGACTTCAGTGCACTTTGGATCAGGCCCAAAAACTGTGCGAAGCCAGATGAGGAGAGGTTTATGCAGTGACTGTAGTGCTTACCCTGTATGCTGACAAGTATTAATTAGCTAATAGTCCAATGGTCTTTGGTAGCTTGGATTCAGTGTCATTCCTTACGGTTGCAGGCACGTAAGTGTGTGCCTAATTTTAGGTAATCCCAGGGATGTTAATGTCTTAAGTGCTTTGCAGGATCATGGCCTAGGTTTGTAAAATACTTGATCATCTACCTTGTGGGCAACGTTTCTCTCTGATATTGCGTTTGTTATCAGAATCCTTATAAACTAGCCTCAACCTGGTCCATTATGCCAGACAGTTAATACTGTGCTTGCCCTTTAAATTATACTCAGTCAATATATTAAATGGCTCACATGGTAATATATGGCTATTTGTTATTCTTTAGAGCAGCAAGTTTCTCCATTGTAAGGATGGTCCATACTTTACTGAACCAGATGTTCATAAAAGGAGCATGGGGCTTAAGACATTGGTCAGGAATAGAAAGTCTCACAGCTAACAAAAGAAAATGGAGGCAGGAATCAGTTTTCTGTGTGAGAACATTCTCTATCAGCACCCAGGAGGGCTATGAATATAGTCAGTTGTGTCAGATTCCTGCTGTGCCTTCCAAACAATGCTGTGTTGTGTGAAGGCAGTGCTAATGCAGTTGTGTCTCTGTGTTATATTGACTGCTAGGCTGAGCAAATCCCGGAATGATTAGGAATTCACTTGTGTGCCCTTGTCTTCTGCAGCTAGTTGGTGAAGCAGGCTATTGTGGATAGAAAAAAGAAACAAAAAGCATTTTGATCAGCACAGTGCTCATGAGATGGTATTGAATTTATTGTGATTTAAAACAAAAACAAAACCCAGCAAAGAAACAGATCAGTATCTGATTGGAGATCAGCACATGCACAAATGCTGATGGCGAATAGTTGTAGGAATCATTTTTCAAGGCCTTGAAAAAATGTGGTTCATATTTAGAATTTGCTTTCTAGAGCTTCAGAGTTTGGTTTAAAGTAAACTAAAAAGCTTTGTATTTTTGTGTCTAGCTACGCTTTACTTAGAGATGTTAGAGTTTGCCTTAAGCATAAGCAAGACAAGCTATTGCTTGGGACCCAGAATTCTTGGGGAAATGTAATAACCATTATCTCTTCCAGCAGTAAGACTGGGGGTAGAGGGAGATCTCCAATGGTTGAAGTAGGGANGGGGGGGGGGGGGGGGGGGGGGGGGGGGGGGGGGGGGGGGGGGGGGGGGCGCATTGGTCAAGAGGCAAAAAGCAGGGTGAGCCAGGTGTGCGAGGCCACGGAAGGAAGCTTGGGGCAATGGGCAGGGAGAGGCAGTAGAGCCTGGGGGCACTGGGGGGTGGGGAGCCCAGGGAGGCATCAGAGGCCAGGGGGATGGTGACATGGATGGGGAGGCAGCAGGGGTCAGGGGCAATGGGGGGGAGAACAGGGAGGCAATGGGCCTGGGAGCTATGGGGGGTGGGTGGGGATCCTGAGGAAGCAGCTGGGGCCAGGAGTGATGGGTGGGGAGCCCAGAGAGGCACCAGGGGCCAAGGGCACCAAAATACAAGTTCACCCAGGGTGCCATTTTCCCTAAGGCCAGCCCTGCACTGAATCTTTTTAGGTCTCAGTTTCTTCATCCATACAATGAACATTTTAACATTAAGATTTTTTGAACACTCACTCTTCACCTCAACTATACTGTCCATGAAGTTTCGCACAGTGGAACTGTTCCAGATAGTGGATAGCCTAGTCTTTCACTGAGCTCATCCATACATTCTGATGTTGCAGATTGTCTAGTGTCCAATTACAGACTAGATCATGGAACTGTAAACCCTAATGCTGCTGTTACTTTGACTCCTCCATGACAAAGTTTGGTACCTCAGGTTAGAAGCACATAGATAATTGCACCAAGAAGGCAAATGATTTTCTGTTAATCTTAGCCAATAAAAATCCTTCATTACTGCAAGGATGCAGCACTATTGCATATTGATGACTCGGCTCATTACAATTTTTTACTTCTACATTTGAAAAGTGCTATACATCTAATTATCACAGGCTAGAAATGGTCTCGATACATGCAATCCAGTCTCTTGCAATTAAATTTAGTAAATTAGATATCCTCTATCATCCTTAGAAGGTCAATGAGGGCTTGATCTCATCCCTTTGAATCAAGGACAACATTTCCATTTACATTGATGAGGTAGGGACTGAACCTTAATGCTCCACTAGAACCGGTTGAAAAATCAAAAGAGTTCCTCACAAAAAAATGGAAGTTTTTAAAGAATTGTCCCCACCCCCCATGGACCAATATTTCATTTTTCAATTTTTCTGCAGAATTTCTTATAAAAACTGTTTTTGTTTTTTATTTTTTTGTTATTTTGAAATATAGCACTATGTAAGATAGCTGACCAGCCAAAATTGGCCAAAGAAAATCTCCCCCTCCCCCAAAAATGCACTCAGACCTTTCCTTCCCAATTCACTTCAATTCAATGAAACTTTATTTGCGTGACCAGCTATACAAGTGTTGCCAAAGTTACAGTAGGAAGGATAACAATATAGAAGGGATATGACCCTCATGCTTCCTGGCCAACCCTTAACTGTGGGGAGTTCGGAAGAAACTTTCCCTATAGGCAGATTATTCTACCATGGTGTTTCTCACACTGTCCTCTAAATCATCTGACATTGGTTTCAATGGGACTAAGATTTCACCCCCTGTCAGAGACAGAGCCCTGGCTAAATGGCCCACTGGTCTAACTCAGGATGGTAATTCCTGTGCTCCTAGCAACATGAATCAAAACAGGCTGACTGCAGATTACAGCATCACTAAGAACAACCTTTATTATGTTTATTCATCATGTTGGTCAATTGGTTAATTGCTTAGTCATGTTTTTAAAACTGCACAATTGTTAAACTTAGATAGTTTTTGACTATTAAAGTTGCAAACTCGGTTTTATTATAGTTTCACAGCCCATTAACTGCTCACTTCTATATGGATAATGGTTTAATCAAATACATTTAATATGTGCACTATGAACTATAGGGGATCTGCTGGGGTTTTTCACTACTCTGATTGCTGTTTCAGGGGATGGATGGGTGGCAGCAATCTTGGAGGCTGCATGGCCATCTGACAGGTTAACAGTGCTAGTTCACAGCCAAGTCAGAGATCGCTTGTAGGTGACCCCTTTCCAGTTCTTTCCTGGATGATTCCTATCAGCCAACGAAGAACCCACCACACTACACTGCTCAAGGAGTCTGATTCCCATAAGTAGAGGTTGGGTTGAGTCTGAGAGCTTTCAGGGCCCATGAACTTCACCAGCCACTACCAAGAAGTAAGGGCCCTCTCCAAAGACAAAGCAGGATCAATGGCTGCTGGAGCTGATAGGATCTTAAGGTTCAGAATCCACAGAAATGAATCTGGGCTAGATTTAAGTGACTTTCCCACTGGCACCAATCTACCTCTAATTTTAGGCAGAAAATATGTGAGCATAAACAATGAAGCGTTTAATTTTTGGTTAATAGACCTTTGGCCCCTAAAAGGTGGAATATGCTAAAAAAATTGCTTGTACATAGTGGCATATGGAAAAACAGACCCAACCACCTGCCCCTATAGTGCCAACCTCTGTTCCTCTTCTTTCGTGCCCCTAAAATAGGCTCAAATTGATGCTGCAAAGGAACATCCATTTGCCCCTACATTCTATTTGCCCACGCCTGCAGCAATTCTCCCCTATTTTTCTTAGACTGACTATTCCTGTCAGGACCACAAGAAAGCTGAATGAGGGAAAGTGGGTGTATCAAGGGGTGTACTTGCTAAGATGCATGTACCAATGCTCCCTGGCCTCGGTATGGCTATACTGCAGCTGGGAGCAAGCAGCCCAGCCCAGGTAAACAGACTCACTCCAGCACTCTAAAAATAGTAGTGTAAAAATTGCAGCTCAGGCTGGAGCTTGGGCTCTCAAGCCTACCAACCCCCTAGGTTTCAGAGCCCAAACTCCAGCCCAAGTGCAATGTCCATACTGCTATTTTTCATGTCCTAGCTCAAGCCCCACTAGCATGAGTCCATTCAGCAGAGTCAACATAGCCCCAGGCTGTCCCCTGATGCCCCTCAGTACCCTCTGAGGAGCTGCAGACCTGCCCCTCCATGCATTTGTAGAGGAGTCAGACTCAGAACTATTCCAGCCTGCATTTCCCTCCTGGCTATAGCACTGGGAGCCCTTAAACTTATAAGAGAGATTATGAATAACCGTCGGGATGTGGAAATGCCAAATTACTTCAAAAGACTCTTTTAATTAACTACACCAGCCAAAGCAAAACTGTATATGTGAGCAAGTTAAGTGTGCTTGGCACTCATGCAGCGGGCTGGGGTAAATGGGTAAAGGGCAAGCCTAATTATGTCTTTATTATTAACAAACAACATCTGATTATAGCACGGTCTGTATTTAATTACTAGTGCAGATTCCAGTATTTGCAAGTCTCATGGTTTTTGCTAAATATGTGGAGGCTTGCCATTTACTTCAAAGGCTTTTGGATCAGGCTCAAAGTACTTAAATTTTGCTAAAGACAATGTTGTGCTCTCAACTTGCATTCAAATGAAACAGTAAATGTAAGAATCCCAGCTTCTGAACCTTGGCAGAAAATAAAATAGTCTAATCCTATATCACACATAGTGTTTTGGCTCCCTGAAATCTTTCAAAGAGCTTTCAGTGTGGCCATGTGAACACTTGGCTTCCCAATTGCTCATGCAGAGACATATTTGCATGAATATTTATGGGTATTTTCACTTTTTGCAAACAAAACTTCACCTATATAAATATTTACCTCAAAATGGGCACCTTGTAAATATCATTGTAGTGATTTCATGGTTTTCAGTCAAATGAATCTTCACAATTATTTTTATGGTGTATTTGTCCCATTTCAAAGAAAAATAATTTTTTTTTTAAAGATGAAGATGTAACTATTCATGTATGAAGATGAAATTCACCCAAAGCAGATTTTCAGTTAGATCTTGGCTTTTGACCTGAAATTTATCATAACTGGAAGGCAAAGCCTACTGATGTACTGCAAAATATACTTTGAATTTAGGATTCTGCCTTCAACTGAAAATGAAAGTTCCAAGCAAAGATGCAAACCAATACTGTCCCACCATAACAGAGACAGACACTTCTTTTTGTACACTCAGTGTGTATGAACATTATTAAAATAGCACTTATTATTGTATTATACCTAGGACTCCCAGCCATGGACCAAGCCCCCATTGTACTAGGCGCTGTACACACACAGAACAACATGAGGGACCTTGCGCCAAAGAGCTTACCATTTTAGTATAAGACAAGAGAAAACAGATGGATGCAGACAGACTGATGGGAGTACAAGGAAACGATATTGGTCAGTATGGTCAGCAATGTCCTCAGCACACCAGTGGCCTGTTGACAGGATTTTGTCATCATGGCAACAGGGTTTTAAGGAGGAATTTGTAGGTAGATAATGTGTTAGTTTGTGCAGGAGCTCCTCCCAAGCATAAGAGGGAGAATGGGAAAAATCATGAAGATGCTTGTTTGAAAATGTAACAAGTGGGCAATGGAAGCTGGCCTCATGGGCCCATCGGAGGCAGGAGTTGACATCTCAGCAGAGAATAAGAAATGCTAATCAGGGTGAAGATAAGCCACGATGTGCCTCTGATGCTTAATTAGTGCACTGTATAACCAAAAAAAATTGGACTGCATGAACAAGGGCACAACCTGTTTAGGGGGATTTCAGTCAAAACCAAAAGCTGATGGAGAGTAAGACCATGTAATAAAGGTGTCTGGAAAATATTTCAAATATTTCTATTAAGATTTTTGTAAATGATCCAAAAATCAAATCAGTCTAGATTTACAGAAATATTGTGATTACTCCCTGGAGCCCAGTTGGCTCCTGGACTCTTTCAATCTATTGTATTCTTAATCTTCAAGGAGGGTAAAGATCTTGAGGAATGTGTCTTACTTTCATGTACCTAAACCTTCCCAGTGTGAATACAAACGTTTTGGTCAAAATGGCTGTTCACAGAGCTAAGTGTACTTTGTAGCCTAGTGCAAAAGCTTGTAAGTGACACTGGAGAATATAGATAGATTAATAGAACTAGAGATGATAAAGTTACACTGTGGAAGTGGGTTAAGCCAGGTGGCAAGCTTTACATTTGTTTTTAATGGCATTCAGTCACATATCAAATCTTCAGACTGGGGATTTTGTGAAAAGAGAAATAGAGAAAGTTAACTGTTTCATTTATGAAGGGCTGCTGCCTTTTCCATTAAAAAAGCCAATGCAAAGAAACAAAATCTTTTAAAAAAAGTCGTGTGCCCCAGATCTTTCTTGCAGTGTTGGATACATTTTCTCTGGAATCAAGCCCTTACATTTCTTCTAATAGCAACTCATATAACATCAGTTTTCATTTTATGTTTATTGCTGTGCACTGTACCATTTCACATGTTCATAAAGATTGGCAGGCTTGTTACAAAATGCAATAGACCGTTTGTCTTCATTTATAAATCTAACAAAATACAGGAAGAGGTTTTTGTCTTTGTTGAACAGTCCCAACAATGGTCAATATTTTACTATGACACACAAAAAATTACATTAAAAGAACATTCTTAAGGTTGCAAGTCTCTGTGGGAGTTTGTGCCTCAGTTTTGGACCAATCCCTGAGAAAGCTCTGTCTCCTGAACAGATGAACATAACATGCTGGGTCAGACCAAAGATCCATCTAGTCCAGTATCCTGTCTTCCGACACTGGTCAATGCCAGGTGCTTCAAAGGGAATGAACAGAACAGGTAATCATCAAATGATCCATCCCCTGTTGTCCATTCCCAGCTTCTGGCAAACAGAGGCTAACCCTAACCACAGTCTCTATCCCAGAGCTTTGAATGATCTTGTAGATATGCTAGGCCCAGGCTACTGAGTAAGAAGGAACAAGCTCCCTGTGAGTGTCGCATGGAGGGATGAGTGAGGGGAGCTATTGAGACTTGGATTGGGGGGAGGGGAGGGGAGCCGCCCCCAAGCTAGGAAGGGGCATGCCAGTAATTCCTACTGCTCTTCTTACAGCAGTTCCTTGGCGGCTGGTACCCAGGGCTTCCTGTGCCCCTTTGGCGGCTGGCATCCTGTGCCCTGACACCACTTGACTGCTGCCGAGGTGCCCGTGCCTTGTCCCACACCCACCATAGCTCCTGCCGCTACCCCTGGATCACTCTCTCTGCTGGGACCTGTGGTGACTGGAAGGTGGGACCAGGCTGGCCCAGGGCATCCTACCTGCTCCCTGGTAGCCAGCCCAATGTTGTGTGACAAAGCTGCTGCTCCAGCCCTCTCACCTCATCTCCACCATATATTTGGGGTGGGGGGACAGAAGCTGATCCATCCCCACACACAATATTTCCATTATGGGGGCGCTAACCCCCCTTTCCCCTAGCTCTGGCGCCCAGCCCCCTTGGTAACCCATGTTACTATGGAGATGCGCTCCAGCTTTCTGTACTACATGGAGTTCCCTTAGAGCTGATGGAATCATGCCCAGGAATATTGCATTGCTGTAGTCCAGACGGGAGGTGTCAAAGATGTATAGCTGAGGCCAGGTCATTGTACTCCAGGGTGGGACAGAGTCTCCTAGTCAACTGAAAATGACAAAGTATTATTCATGGAAGCTGCTATGTGAGAGCTCATCAGCAAGGAATCCTGGAACGTTCCTGAACTATGGACTGATCACAGTGTGCTGAAGACATACACCCAATTGTGGGTGTGTGGCTTGAACAAAAGGAGACTGCATCCTGGCTGTGAACTCTTCAAAATGCATTCCTTTGCCCACTAGCATCATCTCTGTCTTGCTTGGGTTCAGCTTCAACAGCTGTTCTTACATTCATGAGCTGATCTCATCCATGCACTGGGCCATCTTGGTGGTAGTGGTGTAATTGTAAGTGATGAAGGATAGATAGAACTCTGTGTCATCTTCATATTGCTGGCACTTGAGTCCCTGTCATCTTAGTGGCTGTATGTAGATGTGGAACTGGACTGGAGAGAGGGTTGGTCCTTGACGGATGCTGCAAGGGAGAGCTCTAGTGATGGAGGTTCAATTTTCCATCATTACTCTTTAGATGCATCTATCCAGGAAGGACTTAAACCTTTTAAATACTACCTAGGTCTTATATAGTGGTTTTCATCCACAGATCACAAAGCACTTTTACATATGAGGAAACTGAGGCACAAGGAGATCAAATTACTTGCCTTAAGGTCACACAGCAAACCAGGTCTTCTGAGTCCCAGTCCAGTGCTCTGTCCACTAGGTCACTTCCTCCCACATTCCCCTGGATCCTCCCCCGACCTCGCCCAGGCAGGACAGCAATATCTCACGGTTGACAGTATCAATGCTGGAAACAAGTCCAGGAGGATGAGAATGGATGTGTGCCCACCATCCACTGATAGCAGCAGATCATCCATCAGTGCCACTAAAGCTGTTTCCATCCCATGTCCTGAATCCAGATTATGCCAGGCCAAGGATATTAATTTAAATTAGATGAACTTGTAGATAGCCTTTGGCTAGCTTCTCTATGAGCTCACTCAGGAATGAAAAATTAATTTTTCATTAACCTCCCCCATAACAGAATGATGGGAGAAATCTCTGCAGAGAGAATCATTGTGGCAATGTCCTACCATAGCCCCTCCTTGGACAAGGCCCTCCATTATTAAGGGTTTGTTTCAGTGTACTTCATGCTGCACACCACTGACTGTATGAAAGGTGACATCACCAGACCTGATGAGATCGTCTCTGCATGCTTTATGGGTTTGGCTGGAATTCCTCTTGGTTTAATAACTGCCATCTCCTCCTTTCCATTCTCTAATTGTCAGGCTGCCAGGCTTTATTCACAAGTCTTTGCCAAGAGAATATGAGAATGCCCGTCTTGTCTAAATCAACATGTCAAGGTCAAAAGATAAATGGCAGCTTGGTTGTTTCATTTGAAATGTTTCTTTTTTATTATTTGCATAATTTAGTTGTTTTAAAATAAGCTAGTGGATTTTATTTAAACCTATTAGGATTTTATTTTTAAATCAGAAAGGCTAGTTTTCTATATCTCTGCAGTTATTTTCCAGCACAGCATTCTGCTTTTATTCTACTTAGTGGACATCACATCTCCATCTATGTGACAGATACGACTGTGCTGGGAAACTATTTTTGAAAACATGTTTCAGAGAGGTTTCACTAGCATAGTTTTCAATGTGGATGAGGCACAGTTTGGGTAAAAATGGTCTGATTTCATTTCATAATTCCTTAACATGCTTTTTTTGTAATGTAGATGAGTCATTCTTAATCATGTCTAATGTCACTGTCCTCTGTTTACCACTCCATGAAAGTCCACCTTAAAATCAATCGATGGAATCAGTGATGAATGAGAAGAGAATCTCTCTAAATATAACATATTTTGTTCCTATGATGTAACATACATAAGGCATCAGAGTTACCTTGTTCTACAGTATAAAGATCTATTTTTATAGATCCTCATAGTCCACTAAAGTTTCCACTCATGTCAAAGAAGACTCAGAGATCTCTGATCTCTTCACAGTATCTAATAATTCTGTCTTATTAGCTGTGTCTCTGATTCACACTGAAACACATGAAAGCAAGCTATCGGACATGGCCAATAGTTAAACTTCAATCAATGGAGTTTGCTCAGGCATAAGACTGGTGGTAACATTCCTCCAGGTTACATCTATGGCCTGCATTTGTTTCAAGGAGAAAGTTATCTTTTTAATGACTACTACCTAATGCAAATGCTGGTGCTGATATTCATTATTTATAGTGCAGTAATACCTAGAGGCCTCAACCAATCAGAGACCTATGCCATGTCTGCAACCACAGTCCTATGGTAAATAATAGTTCCCATCCCAAAGATCTTACACTCTTGTTATTCTATATGCTATCCCCCATAATGTGTTAGACAATTCCTTATATAAATCTGCATATGTTACTAACACTGAAGTGGAACCTGAGCTACCACTGAACATAGGTGCTATAGTGGGGGTGCTGAAAGCCATTAAACAAAACTGTGAATCCTGTAAATGATGAAAACCACTTCAAACAGGGGGTGCTGCCACACCCCCAGCACCTCTACTTCCAGCACCTCTGCCACTGAATGTAACATCTTGTAACATCCCTTCTTGTTTTCCTGACCGGGCCTTTGGAAAAACTGAAAGTGACACTTCCTCCCCCACCCCCCAAAGGCTTTACATACGACCAAAGGCTTTACATACGACCAAAGGCATTCTGAGATAGGCCATTAGTTCAATCTAATTCCAGGCATCAGCAAATTGAATATATTAAATAAAGCTGCTAATTCTTCAACACTGAGTCTTAATGCATTAATGAAAGGCCTCCAGTAACCTTGGACACACCTCAAAGGTGCTAGACTTGTAACTCCAAAGTGTATTTTATATATACCATTTTAACACATATTGGCCCTAAGTTTCAATTCAAGTTTCTCTTGGAATTAGCAGTGCTTTAGATGCCCAGGGACAGACAACAAATAGATGATCAAAATCAGAATTTGGAGACATTCAAAGATTGGTATAAATTTAATACATGCTATTTCCTGTCTTGCAGGATTATAGCCTTACTCTTGGCAAGCAAGCAGATGGGTCTTTTACATCTCAAAGTTTTAAGATTCCATGCTATTTTATATTACAGAAATATAAGGCTTTTAAGAGCCAGATGGACCTTACTTCAGAAGCAGCTCCAATGAAAGTAATAGGACTAGTTCTGCTATAAAGGTACTACTGAATGTGAGTAAGGGGTGGTAGAATCTGGCCCTGGGTAAATAAGGAATCCTGCAGCAGCAGTAATGAGACAAGTATTCCCTTTGAACCTCTTTGAACCTTTCCCCCATTATTTTTAAGCTTCATTTTCTGACTGAGTTCTGCTTAGCTCTGTGATGTGAAATAAATCTGTGGATGAATTAAGAAAGCCAAGAAGAGGCAAAAATGAGGATTATGAGAGAAGGGAAGCACAGATATTGTGTCAGTTGATTTTTCTTCAAGTTATGGAAATGCTTATACAATAGACCAACTGTAATTTCTTTTGCTTTGGAGGACAAGTTGTACAATTCTTTAAAGTAGTTCAAAATGTTTAATAGATAATAAAAGATCACACCATTAACCTACATTAGGCAGCATGTTATCTTGAGATGAGATCCGATTTATGGTAGTTTTAACTACTAGGGTCTCTTTATAATATAAAGGTAAAGGACACCTACGGCTCTGCATGAAATTAGTTGAAGATCATCTGCCAAATACACATTGATGGAAAATAGTTGGTACCACTGCAGCAGGGCTTTCCTGATCATCTATTTCACATCATGTGCTATAGTGTCAAGCCAAAAGGAGGAGCCTGCATTGCTACAATAACTCTACCCTATCCATATGAGTCACGACCTTAACCGCTTAGTTAATAGAGTGACTTTACCAGTTCCGAGCACAACTAATGCTGGCTCATTTCTTTTGTTCTCTTATTTCCAACTATCTTCTGTAAAGTGAACTCAGCAAGCTGCCAGCGTACTCCTTGCGTTTATCCATTCAAGCATCTGAGATCATGCCAGAGCATGTCTTAACATTGCAAAACAGCCTTCCACAATAAGCAGCTTCTGTTACGTTAAAGAAATCCTTGCAAAAGAACTAGAGTAACCTTTCTTCCAGTACTTCATGGTAGTGGGCTTTTTTTCCTTCCCCTGTAATACTTGGTGAGTATGTGGTAATAGACAAAGAGGTTATTATTGCTTAACGTTGTCACAACATTAAAATCTTAAGACATTCAATACAAGCTACAACAAAATAAGCAAAGGGAGTGCCAGTTGCAGGTATATATCTGAAGAGTTCCTTTTGTACAACCAGCTTGAGAATCTGTGGAGCACTTTGCTATGTCGCATCTGTTCCAGTTGAGGTACCAAACTGATCACTTTTGGATCATCATAGTTAGCTATTAGAGAGACAAGGTGGGTGAGGTAATATCTTTTACTGAATTAACCTCTGTTGGTGAAAGAGACACACTTGCAAGCTTCTGAAGAAGAGCTCTGTGTAATCTTGCCTCTCTCACCAGCAGAAGCTAGTCCAATAAAAGATTATCTCATTCACCTTGTCTCTCTAATATCCTAGTACCAACACAGCTACAACAACACTGCAAGCTGTAATTAGCTATAACTTTCTGGGTGAGCTTTCCATACCTGAGATCACCTCATGGAGGAGACATTTAAAAGCTGAACCTTGTAGATTGAATGACAGTCGTGTTCAGTGAGATGAGTGACTGAGGCTGACAGTTTACTGCTTTAAAGGAAAATACCAGTGATTTTTTCTCCCAAAGTTTCAGAAGCATGCAGCTTTGTATAACAATGGGACAGACATTAAACAATAACATTGTTTTAAGTAAAGCACACACTTTCTTTGCAAACAGCCTGTGAAATCATAGAAAGGCTGATTAACTGACATGGAAAGAAAATCTTGACTATTGATTTCCATGGGAAAGGCCCCCGTACCAGATCCTCAGCTGATTTAAATCAGCCTCCCTTCATGCTGATTTGCATTAGCTGAGGATCTGCCCTTCTGTCTTTTCTACCAGGCCTAGAGGCAGAGCAGAGCAAAGAGGTGTGATCATCCTGCCAGCCAACTCCTCTGTCTTCGGCTATGCCTACACTACGAGCTAGGGGTGTGATTCCCCTGCTCACATACACATACTTGCAGTACCGGTCATTGAGCTAGCATGAGTATAGATAGCAGCAGTGTAGCTGCGGTAGCAGCGCTGTGCAGAGTACATAGCCACAACATCAAAGGCTCCTTGAAACTAACTAAGGATTTTCTCAAACAGGAGGGAATACTGAGTAATACTGATCAAAAATAGGATTAGCACATTCAAAATAAATACCAATGGCACATAAGTGTTTGCAGGTAAGGGGAGAATTAAATCAAAGCAGCACTGTCAGGGGGACTTGTGACTTCATTTTATCTGCTGTATCTTCAGGTGTAAATATTAATCTACCATGTTTTGTGCAGTATTCCCCATTCTAAGTAAAGGGATTACTGCATACATAGCAAAGCTAATGCTGTGGTGTAGGAAATGTCAAGATTGTAATAATGCCCACTGTGTGCACCAGATAAAGTAGAGCTGTCAAACTGTCAATGGTATCACACTCCACTATCCCAGGAGTGTCCTACTGAATAATTTCTGCAATTCAGTTCTTAAATGAATGCAATATTTTAGTTGGAAAAAATATGCACAGTGAGAAATGATTGGCAGAATTTTTTTCCAGTGCTATAAGCTCACACTGCATTGTTGGAAGGCACTTCATTACCCTTGCAACGGGCCTGGTATAAGAGCCTCCGTGGAACAAAGAAAATGAACTTATTTCACTTAGACGTGGGCACAATTCTTGAAGAACAGAAGAAAGAACTTTCCTTTTGAGAAAATGATTTTTGAACTCTAATGTCATTAAAAGAACCAATAGGAAATGTTTTCAGAGTCCTCTGTAACAACCATTATAAAAGCTCACTCTTTGAGATGTGAATGTCCTCAGTTCCTGAGGAAGTGTGGCATGAACTTCTTTCGGGGAGGGAGGGGGAAATCTTAGCTTCTTAAGCACTAAAGAGTAATGTACACTCTTGATCTCTTGTGCTATATCAAGAGATGACCTAGAAATTGACTCAAGCCACCTTTGTTTGCCTTTCAAATTAATATTTTCCCTTAGTCAGTATCACAACGATGCACACCTGAATCTGACTATCCAGGTATATTATATGGCTCCTCTCAGCACAAAGTGTGATCTGCCATAGTTGTATTCAAATTTTTTAAATAATGTATTTGGCAACCTATTACACAAAGCCACAACAAGGATTTTCCCAGTGAGCTGATAACCTTGCAGGCAATTGGAATATGGCCCTATCAGTGATTTACCATAACACCACTTCTCATGTTAGAACATGAGAACCTCACCCTTGAGAGCTAGAAACATAAATCAGTTTTCATCAATGTGGGCTCTATGGAAGGTAATAAAGCAAGACAGTAACTTGTAAGATTTGGGCGGGGCTGTGGGGTGGGGCGGAACAGTCATTCAGAAATGTAGGGCTTATCTTACCACTTCACGAGGGGTGCTGCTCAAAACACATCTTTACACCTGTAATCTTTACTTTGCTCTATAAATCCTAAAAATGTCCTTTTCTCTTTATTATATCAGTGGGATTTAGGACACTGTGTATTGGGTTTTTCCTAGGCTCCCAACCTAACAATGGGCTGCATAGAGCCTTTTCCATGCTCTTCTTTCATATGGCAATTTGAAAAGTGAAGGATGTTGATAAACTGGAGAAGGTTCAGAGAAAAGCCATGAGAATGATTAAAGAATTAGAAAACATGCCTTATAGTGGTAGACTCAAAGAGCTTAATCTATTTAGCTTAATAAGGGACAGTTAAGGTGTGTCTTGATTACAGTCTTATGTATCTACATAGGGAACAAATATTTAATAATGGGCAATCTGGCGGAGAAAGGTATAACACAATCCAATGGCTGGAAGTTGCAGCTAGATAAATTCAGACTGCAAATAAATCATCAGTTTCTGACAGTGAGGGTAATTAGCCATTGGAACAACTTACCAACAGTCATGGTGGATTCGCCATCACTGACCATTTTTAAAATCAAGATTGGATGTTTTTCTGCTCTGGGAATTGTTTTGGGGAAGTGCTATGGCCTGTGTTGTACAGGAGGTCAGACTACATGATCACAATGGTCCCTTCGGTGCCTTGGAATCTATGAAAAGGGGATGTCCACGTTTGTCATCTACGCTATGGCTTCTGGTGACATGGAATGAATCAAGGCTGTCCCTCTGGGGAAGAATCTTAGAGGGCAGCAGTTTGCTAGATGTTCCATCGTTTGGAAATCTTCATATCCATGTTTCAGGCTGTCCTTTATTTTCCATTTGTGTAGTAGGTAATTGCAATGTCTGTGTGAGGTTCCTGTGAACTAGAGAGTTGTATTCCAAAAGTGCAAGGTAGATTATATCATAGCCCTGAGTTGTCAATTATTTCCCCTCCTTCTCCACTAGAGCATGCTAGCACTGAAAGAGTAGCCATTTTATCAAATGGAGTGTTGATCCACACCTTTCCAGGGAAGATTTGAGGGGGCAAATGTGGAGAAACAGCATGCCTGAACATGAAGATGATGTCACAGGATGAAGCATTTTATGAACTGAAGCAAGAGCTGGGGCAGTAATCAGAACTTCTACTTGAAAGAGAGAGTGGCATTGCATAGGCAGCTGGAAGAGGCAAAAACGCAGAAAGGGGATGAAAGACTGAAGCTTTCAATGCCAACGTAGGGCCAAGACATTGTGAATACATGAAGAACAAATCTATAGCAGGAAGATGGAGAGGGAAAGCCAGTCTCATCTCATCAGGTAAATGATTTAAAGCTTTCATGATGTTATAAATAACAGTCATGAGGAACATAGAGAGGCACACAGCCTAACATTGCTTTCCACCTGCCTCAGTCAAGTACTAGTAGAATCCATTTCTTTCTAGTCCTGCTTCTTGGTTATCAAGGAGCAGAGATAAATCTAGCAGCCTCCCCAGTCTCTACACTATTTTGACAATCTCAGGGCAGATTCTTTATAAAAAGACATGGTCCAAGTTAGCTTCACTAAAGGTTTTCCTCTTCTGCCCAGTACCACTTTTCTTCCCTGGCTTCAACTTTCACCTGGTTTTCTTTATCCAGGCATTTATCTATTGCGTCTCTGCCATCTGAGTTGGTCACAGAAGCCAAGAAGGAGATTTGTAGCTGAATGGCACCACCATATGCCTTTTATGTGCCATTCTTGTCCTTCTGCATCTACCTACCATCCTCTATGCCTATACACTGTGCTGCTAGACCAGTGTCTTTCTCATTTTACCCTTATTTTTCAATAAAATAGAGCCCCATTTTCAGACCCTGCAAACTATTTCCTCCCCTGAGCCCACAGTTTGAGTGTGTGATTGTTTAGTAAAAGGTTTGCTCATAAAAAAAAATATTCATCAGCATTTTTATTGTTTAGCCAGAAGAAAGAGCATCATATGAGATTTGAAATGCTTTAATTAGTGTCAAAGAGAGGTACAATAAGATAATTGATAATTACGTGCCCATAAAAGCATTCCCATGCCCAACCCTCCACATCCAAATCACATAAAAGTATTTTGCATAATCAGGACACTTATGACTAAAATCAATTATTACGCTGCTTACTGCCTACAGTAGCTGTAATTGGCAATGGATCTCAAGTAATGGGCTACTCCCCCTTCTGCTGCTGCAGTAACAAAGTATTGGCATAGGGCACCCATTAGTTATGTTAGTGTTAGGAAATCTAACAGCAGTGCTGGACTTTCATACCCGGTCTTTGTGGTAAGTATTATTTCTGATTCTTCAGTCCACTCCCTGCAATAAACCCTTGCCTTTGTTTTATATCAACTGTACAAAATGCACCAAGGTGCAGTAACTCTGAGGACATAATCAATTTAATTATTTGTGTTTTAGAAGGCATCTCCTTTTTGCCATCAGCCTTTGCCTTCAGGCTTCCAAAGACACATCCACCCACCATTTGACTCACACTGAGGTAGTAATCGGAGCTGTTTATCTCTCTTGGTGTAATCCTGCTAACGATTTGTTAGCGAATGGAGCATAGGATAGGCAAGATCCACACAAATTAGCTGGACCCCTGTTACAGAGGTCCCATTAATTTCCGTGGTGTGTGTGCTGTTTCCCTTCTCATACAAGAGATGGTTCTTGAAAATGCACTTTGCCAGGCCAGCTAAAGTATCTATCCAGACACTGGTCTCTCATCCACCAGGATCTGCACCCCAATGGAGCGGCCTTTCTGGTTACACACTTCCTGTGATGGGCAAAGAGTGGGCATCTGAGTTCCATCAGTAGTTTTCCACTAATGGGGACTCCTCATTTGCCTGAAAACCTCTTATTACCCCAAGAGTAATTTTAATAGTGTCTCTTCATGACCTCATTTATTTCTGTACACACCTTTAGCTCAGTGACTCCAAATGTGGACTTGCCATCATGAAACATGGGTATCAGCAAGTGGCACTTTATATTTGTAGCCTGCTCCCACAAAGCAGCAGCTGTGTTCTTGTCCACAGAGACTGCTGCCCTTATCTGGGCTGACTTTCACTGACAGAATAAAGAGTGTCCTTCCTAATTTGGACTTAGGACCCCATGTGCCCCAAAATAAACTGATAGACCCTGCTCTTGGCAACAATGTTGAGTTCTATTGGATAACACTCCAGGAGCCCTATAATGCATGGTATCGCCATATCTGAGAGGCAGGCCACACCAAAGCTGTGCTTTCAGAGAGGGTACTACTGTTTGGATGCAATGGAGCGCTCCAGGACAAACAAGGTAGCCAGCTACTTCATGTAATAATTGATGTTCCTGTCATGCTGTCTGGAGTGGCTCATGGCCGTGAGTGCCTACCTCAGGGCCGACTGTCAAAAACAAGGCAGCCATCCCACACTGGTAGTATGTTCTATAATTAGATTTCACCAACCCAGTAAGAAATGTGAACTCCTGGATCACTATAACAGTCCTACCAGGGAGTCAGACAGTCCCCTTAGACTCTCCAGTCTATCTTGCCACCCAGACAAACAGGACTTAAGTGACCATTTATTACTTACACCATAAAATCTCATCACATGCAAGTTGCTTCCAGTCCCAAGAGACCAGTCACTCATTCCAGATCAATTGGTACCCTAGAATCTTACACCAAAGACAATGCCTGTAGCCAATCCTGTAATAAACTCTCTAAAGGTTTAACAACTAGGAAAAGGAAGTAACACAAATGTGTTACCAGCTAAATCCTAAGAGTGACAGAGTTGTAGTGATCTGTCAATTCAAAGTGTCTTTCAGGGCAGACCCAGGAGGCAGCCCTGCAAATCTCTGGCTTCAGTTTAGAGTTTCTGTTCCTTCAGAGTTCAAACAGACAAAAAGATGGAAAATTTTCCTGTGGCTTTGTTTTATTTCCTTCATTCAGCTTCCAAGACTACAGAACGAGCTTCCTTGCACGTAGCCTTTCCCATGTGTGATAGGGCCGTTAACCAATCCTTTGTATTGCAATGATCCTCAACTGACCATCTGATTTTGATAGTCCTTCTGCCTGGATGGGAGGAGGGAATGATTCCCATGCCTGAGTTCACAGCAAACATTTAAGTTGTAAAGCAAAGCTTACATATTATAGCATGGAATACAGACATTACAAGTGAGATTAATGCATGCAGCACCTTACAACAGTACATGCATTCTTATAAGACTAATAACTATTTTCAGCAAAACTAATGCTATGTCTACACTACAAAATTAAGTCGACCTAACTTACGTCAGCATACAGCTGCCGTAGTATTACATTGCTTGTGCATGTACACACTTTGCTCTTTGTGTCAGCAGTACGCATCCTCAGGCGCATTTGTATTGATAGTACTGTTAGTGTGGTGCATTGTGGGCCAGTGACAGTTGACACTGACACTGTGCTGACCTAACTACATCGAACTTGACTCTACACGTCTCATGAAGGTGGAATTAAGTCAGTGTAGCAGGGTGGTTATGTCGGTGTAGACACTTCCATAGTTAGGGTAACATAAGCTGCCTTGCGTAGACCTTCCTTTGCAGTGAGAGGCATGCTCACTTGCTGGTTCAAACTAGGGTAAATGGTGGATTCTCTGTCACTTAAAGTCTTTAAAACAAGATTTGAGGATTGCAGTAACTCAGCCCGAGGTTATGGGCCTATTACAGGAGTAGGTGAGTGAGTTTCTGTGACCTGCAATGTGCAAGAGGTCAGACTAGATCAGGGATCGGCAACCTTTGGCACGCGGCCATCAGGGAAATCCGCCGGCGGGCCGGGACGGTTTGTTTACCTGCAGCGTCCGCAGGTTCGGCCGATTGCAGCTCCCACTGGCCACGGTTCGCCGCTCCAGGCCAATGGGGGCTCCGGGAAGTGGCGCCCAGCACATCCCTCGGCCCGCGCCACTTCCTGCAGCCCCCATTGGCCTGGAACGGCGAACCGCGGCCAGTGGGAGCTGCAATCGGCCAAACCTGCGGACACTGCAGGTAAACAAATCGTCCCGGCCCGCCGGCAGATTTCCCTGATGGGCCGCGTGCCAAAGGTTGCCAATCCCTGGACTAGATGATCATGCTGGGCCCTTCTGGGTCTTAGAGTCTATGAGTCTGAGATATTGTGTTGTACTGTTTTCAACTCTCCCTTTTGTTAGTCACTCACTTCCACTCAAACACTGAGCACCTAGAGCCAGATTTGAAAGGTATTTAGGCACCTAAAGATGCAGATAGCCTTTTGAAAATCCCACTAGGCACCTATCTGCATCTTTAATCTCCACCTGCACACACTAAATGAGATGGTAGCTATGCAATGAATCGCACAGCCATGTGATCAGTTTCAGTTACCATGCACCTTGACTACCTCACTTGCCTTCTGCCTGCTAATCCATCCCTGAGACTGCTTCCAAACCCTTGAGTAATTTCAAAAGGGCTGCCAAGCAACCCGCTACAAAAAAGTTTACTTCTTTCCTCTCCAAACAGGGAATGGCCCCTTAATTTCTATATACTGCAGCATAATTTCTGTGCACAGGGACTCAGTGGTGCGACCGCGCCCAACCCTGACAAAGCACAAGGGCCGGACCTGCCCCAGAAATACCCCAGAGCCCTGATTCTCAGTGCCAGGTGCACCAGGTGTGAGCAGGCAGGCTCAGCCCAGCAGGATCCAAGTGTGGAGTGCCTTACTATGGGGGGCTCCAGGTGGGGTGAGAGGGTTCTGAGTGGGGAAATCTGGATACAGGTGGCTCAGTGGAGGATCTGGATGCACAAGGGCTTGTTGGGGGTTCCAGGTGCAAGGGCAATGGGACTCTGCAGGAGAATCAGGTGAAGGTGGTTGTGGCTGAGCCGAGGGATGGGTGTCTGGGTGTGGGAGGATGGGGCTCAGCAGGTGGGGTCTGGGTGCTGGGGAGTGGGGCTTGGTGGGGCGGGGGTCTGTGTGCCGCTCATCAGGGCGTTCCAGGTGCAGGAGGTGGGGATCATCGGGGTGGGGGGTTCGATGGGCCTGCTTAATGGGGGAGCCCCAGCTGCTCCTGCTGTCAAGGGGATGCAGCATGCCGGGCTCCTGCTCCCCACATTCCCCTATCCCCTTCTCTTCCCTGTCCCATCCCCTTTCCCCACTGCCTCTTCCCCATCCCATCCCCCTGCCCTGTCCCACTACCCCTTGCCCCATTACCTCCCCCTGCCCCCTACTTCATCCCCTCCCCCTTCCTTTCCAAACAGTCCCCTACCCCATCCCCATCCCCTCACTCCCACATCCCCCTCCCCCTGCCCTAGCCCATCCCCTTCCTTCCCCACTGCCTCTTTCCCCTGCCCTACCCTCCTGCCCCCATTTTCCTCACCCCACCAGGAGGGCACTTACCATTGTACATAAAACATGCAGGGTGCCCAGCACATATAGAAGGGGAACACGACCGACACTAGGACACAGGAGGCAGCATCCAGCTGCACAGTCAGCAAGCTGAGCGACACCCTCCCTCACCCAGACATCTCTGTGTTCACAGAAAGCGAGGGGGCGGGGCAGTGGTATGTGACTCCACATGCCTCCAATGCCTCACCTATGTTTGGAGGGCAATGTGCCCCCCCCCCCAAACTACGCCCATGGGCATGACTTACCTCTCTGCCAGCTGCTCCAGGCACCAGAAACGAGGCGCCCGGGCTGCTGGGGAGGGGCGTGTAACCGCTCTTGCAGATTCCCTTTGCTTCTCCATCATTTTCACTGGCGCAGAATTCCCCCAGGACTTGGAGTAATACTCAAACACCTTTTCTTATGCATGGTTGGGGCTAATCTGGAGGCAAAGGCGGATTTCTTCTGACATGCTCCCAAGGAAACATTACTGCCCTACTGCTCAAGTGTTGCAAACATAGTAATTGTTTATGATTTTAAGGCCAGAAGGAACCAATGATCTTCTCTAGTCTGACTTCCTGCACAATACAGGCCATAGAACCTCTTCTAGTAATTTCTGCATTAAGCCCATAACTTCTGTTTGAGCTAGTATATCTTTTAAAAAGACATCAGGTCTTCAAGACATCCAGTCTTGCTTGTTCTTTTATCTACTGAGTCTGAAGTAATGAGAATAATTATGTTCTCATTGGCCCACTAGGCAGTAAATCCATTGATTCCATTGACTTCATTCCAGGACTGAGTTTATTTCAATACTGAATTTTGGATCACTATGAAGAAGCAGCTTCTAGGTATTTTTTAAACTGAAAAATATGATGTGCATTTCAGTTTGGACAATGCTAGTATTGTAAGAATTTGCCAGCTTGCATTATAACATTTTTATAGCACTGACTGCCTATTTATGCACCTGGTTTTCTACATATAAGTGAGTAACGGTATTACCAGTTTATGTGAACAAAAAACACAGGATTCACAGACCCCTTAATCTGAAGAGGAGAACAACTATAAAAACACAAGTAGAAGACTTGTGGTTTTTTTAAGCCACACATTTTTAGTGTAACTTCATACTGTACATTTTTACAAATGAGCCATTCAAAGTACACTTTGGTTATTCAAGCACTTTAAAGAAGATATTGTTTAAAGTTTGCTAGTTAAATGGCATTTGTTTCCCTCTATATATCCTTTCCACAGATGTGGGAGAAATATGCAGAAAATGAACAGTTGCAAGCTTTGTGGCTTTAAAGAATTATTTGGGACGGTAGTGTTCTGCTTGATCACATTTCCCTATGTAGGCTGCACTGGTGTATATAGCTAGAGTCAGCTTTTGTTTTCATTAGGTCATTTCTCAGCCTTTCTATTGGTTTACAAAGCACTTTTCATGCCACTAATGGAACAAGCACTGCATTCTGCAGGTTGATCATGTTGTGTCGGGAATTTTCCATTCACAGACCCGCCGTGTCATCACACCACTTTAGTCTCGCATGGTAGGTGGCCTGTGATATTGCCCCACATTCTGCAAAATCAGTCTGTGGCAAGTAAAAGAAGAGAAAAATTGATAATGTGTTTAGACTACACAGCTGCCAAGCTCTTAAAATAACTGACATGTCAAACTCACAAATGAACTAACATACTACAAGGGTCTCCAAGGGTTTGCTAGAACCTAGGGCTTGGAGTAGCAAATGTTAGTTCATTTATAAGAGGGAAGCAGTTGGAATTCTTGAAGCAGAAGTCTTGAAAGTCAGAGATTTCCCATATGCAACTCCCTCCTTGGTGGGGAGATTAAATTCCCCTTGCAGCCACAAGCACACAGCAGCTGGCATGCTTCCAGTCAGCAAGCGCTTTGTCTGATTTATTAGATGGAAACTTTGCTGCAGTACTCTGAAAGGAAACTAGAGCAAAGGTGGATACCTCCTTCTGGGTACTATAGGTCAAGAGGCTGGAATGTACCACTTTGTTCAGTCCATTATAAGAGTGATTCGATGTGGTTATTTTTGGTCCCCTGAACAAAAATATGAATGCTTCCACCTTGCCCCTTACCATAAAATCCATTGAACAGAAGTGTTGAATGCCCAGAGAACACTTATGCTAGATACAACTAACTAAGGACAGTACATCACCAAAGATAGCACAATAGCACTCTGCTATAAGGAAAGTCAGTATTGCCTGTCTTCTCAGGACATGATGCTCTGCATTTGGTGCCATAATGCACATGGCCTGGCACAGGGACACAAACAGTGGGGAAGGGCTCTGTGTACACTTCAGGTATGAATTCTCTTTCATGGGGTTAACTTTAGTTGGTCTTAATTTTTCTCTCTTGGGATTTGCAATACGTGCTCTGCCTGGCCCTTGTGAGGATGCACAAAAGGGGTTAGGGGAAAGAGCGTAAGAAGCCTTCCCCTTTCCTCCCACTTTGCCTTGCTTCTACACAGACCACACAAAATTGCAACCCTGGTGTTCAGGGGAGGATAGGGGCTGCTCTGCCTCTACACTTCTAGGAGTGGTCATATGGGCAGAGAAAGGTGGGCAGGAGGCTGGGCTAACCACCCCCAATATGTCAGCCATTAGAGCTCACTAGATGCACAGGGGGAGTAACCTGCACCCGAATGGATGTGGAAGCAGCTGCAGAGAGGCTGGGATGCCCAGGAACTCAGGGAAGTGTTCTGCCTTCCAGAGGCAAAATGCTTCCCAGTGCTCGTGATGGGGCAATGTGGCTCTGTGCCACTTTTGGTGTAGCCCCTGATGGAGTGCCACACCACACTCTGAGTCACTGGTAGTCTATAAGCCGGCTGATGCAATCACAGTGTTAGGATGGCAAATTGAAACCACCCAAACACTTCCAACTTCAGCAGAGGAAGCAGCAGTATTCATGTACAGGATTAAAAAAAAGAAAGCTATTGGAGCTGTGAGTAATCTTTTTTCAGATTGTGAAATACTCCTGTTGAGCAATGATAGAGTGACTTTAAGCCATTAGGAATTGAAAGCACCTCTGCATTGCTATACAGTACTGTAGATCTGAAATAGGGTCCTGTCTACAGCACAAATCAAATCATGTCTGTAGCGGAGTTGGGCCCACATACGCCACTAGTGAATTTGGTCCTGGAGCCTTACCCAACCCCTTCCTATTCTACAGGATGTGTTTTAAACATGGTTTTATAATGGTTCTACCTTGTCAACACCAGCCAGGAAAACTGTTTAAACAAAGCTATCAGGAGTCCATTTTAATGGTATTTAAAACCAGTTCCTGTATCACAGTGTCGTCACTAGTGTGGACAGTATCCAAGATCAAGATTACTTAGTTACCCTGTATTCAGAGGAACATCTAGTTCCTGTGGGAAAAAAACTGATAGACCTGTTAAGGTTTCAGAAATAAAATGTGTGTCTGTCTGTCTGTCTGTCTGTCTGTCTGTGTGTGTATGTGTGTAATATCCAAGAGTGTGCCCCCTCTGTTTCCTCCACTCTTTGGTCCTCTCTCATCTCCTCTCTCCCTCCCCGTCTCCTCATCACTGCAATTTGGACCTAGAAAACTGGCAGGGGCAGGGCCGGCGCTTCCATTAGGCGACCTAGGCGGTCGCCTAGGGCGCTGCTATTTTGGGGGTGCCTGCGCCCCCGCCGCCCGTAAAAATTTGGGGGCGGGACCTGCCGCCGCTGTTGGGGGCGGGATTTCGGGGGCGGGACCTTCCGCCGCCTAGGGCGCCAGCAAAGCTGGCGCCGCTACTGGGCAGGGGAAAAAATTATAACCTCCTCTGTATAAAGGGTGACCCAAAGGAGCAGAGGAAACATCTCAGTATCTGGGTTTGGTACAATGTTTTCTCCTCTCTTGGAAGTGGCAGTGATAATGCTATATGAGGAAGTCAGCAGGGACAGCACTATCTGGTGGAAAATCAGAAACCAGAGAAAGGGCCCCATATGGCCTTTATTAGAAGGAATGAATACTCCTCTATATTGACCAAATAGGTAAGCATCTAATCCTGTCATTTTCTCCCTGTATCCAAGATGGGAGCCAGAGCACAAGTGGTGTTAAGCCGGCTATATCATCATGGCAAATCCCAAAGGGATATGGCCTCCTTGCAATTCAAGTGCCACACGGATCAATCTCTGGCAAGGTGCTTAAGATGGTTTGGCTGTATATTCAGTTTATGCCCATCACTGGCAATCTTGTTGTACCAAAGCTTTTAGTACACTGCCAGAGATCTCCTGGGCAACAGCATTCTTGGCACATATACTTCAGAATTTTTTGGTCGTCCATTCTTATATCAATACCAGAAAACCAAACCAGTGCTGACAGGGGAAATTATTGGGTTCAACTTTGAATAGCCTCATTTCTGATCTTCTTGTGCCACTTGATATGGAGCAGCTGACAGAGATGAGAATCTAAAATGTATCCTATATATTTTGCAAAACACTTCAAAACGAGGAGGATTAAAGTGTTTTAGTAACCAGGTGACAGATTGAATTTAGGGCATCACATACACAAAGGGTTGTTGAGAGGCCAGAAGTATTGGAAGGTGGAAATTTTTGGTACCTGTTACTTTTAGATCCTGTAATTTTGTTCTCGTTTATTGTCATTATGTGTTTTCCATGTATTATGCCAACTGCAGCCCTGGCACCAACTGCACCTTAGGGGACATTCTCCTTTTGTCCAGGTCTTCTGATTGAGAATTCCAATCAGGCATAGGCTCTAGATAGCCTCCTTTGTTACCCTCTCTTAGGTAACAAAGGTCCATTCTGGAATTAACTCATGGATTTCATAAACAACATCCAAGACCACATGATCTTATAAAAACAAGATGTCTCTGAAACAGAGACAAAATCATATCAGAACAACATACCTGGTATTAAAGCCTATGTAGCTTTAACTATGCACAAGTTAATCTAAACAGGTACAGATTTACAGGTAAGAAAAGAAATCAGAAGATCGGCAGCTTATATCTGTAGCTTTCTGTCTGTCACTCATGGTCTATCAGAGTGGCTCCCTCACCAACAAGCTATGGTTTAACTGCCAGTTTTGTAGCTCCAAGGGATCAGATGGGGCTCTATTGTCTTGCTCTACTAGTGAGCTCTGGTGAGCCTTCCTTTTTTAGACAGGGCTCCCCCTAATATATCAGGCCTGGTCTTCACTAGAAAATTAGGTTGTTATAACTACATTGCTCAGGGGTGTGAAAAATCCACACCCCGAGTGAGGCAGTTAAACTGACCTAACTGCCAGTGTAGACACTGCTGCGTTGAACGGAGAATTCTCCAATTGACCAGACTACCACCTCTTTAGGAGGTGAAGTACCTACACCAAGCAGAGAACCCCTCCTGTCAGTGTGGTTAGCATCTTCACTGAAGTGCAACAGCTGTGCCACTGGAGTGTTTTGCATGTAGACAAGCCCTTACTCAATATCTTTGGAATATAAGTGTTCACTTGCATTTCCATATTCTTAGTTTATACATATGTTGGGAAGTACATTTCTCTCCCCTTTCTGAGGACAGAGAATTTGGCCTCAAAGAGTTCTTTGAATTCAGGGTGTGGTCTGGTAACCATGCATACATTCTTCGTCTTAGCTTCCTCATTGGTCAGACTAACATTCAGTTGTGTATCTTTGTTTGTCCCAGCTTTTGATGTGTGTAAATGTTCTCCCAGACTAGAGTATGACTGTCTCCAATGAGATTAACATTTCCTTTCCTGGCAAAAAGGCCACCATCTCTTGTGACCCTACATTTAAACATATAGTGATAAAATTTACCAGTATTTCCCTCTTTCAATTATGTCCATTCAATATCCAATGATGAACCCCCATCTTTCAGTTGTCAAAAAGTACTGTTTAATTGTTGGGGAAAATGGCTTATGATGTATATCTTTTTCTCTTCATGATACCCCATCTGACTTCTTCTCAAGAGCTTCTCTGCTTATTGCACTATTCTGAGAGCTTCATCCTGTCTTCACTGGTATCTGTTCCTGTCACATTGTACTATTTCTTTCTTGTTGTGCTATTATCCTCTTACCTTTCTTGCCTGCTTTATAAGACATGACATACAGGAAGTGAGGCAATGCCCCAGCTACAATAATCCTGGTCTGGTGGTGCTCTTTATGGCTTATAATCAGTTTTTTTGAAACACGTGGGCTCCTTTTTGTGGCAGTAACATGTTCTAATTTTATGCCAACATTTGAATTATGGGTGCTGATCTGAGTATGTACACCTCAAAATTCTTAGTTATGGGCAAAAATCAGGTATTAGAGGTGCAAGCAGTTTGATTTGCTCCAGCAATTTATTCTGAGGTCACACAAAGACGTGAGCATAAACTGACCCCTTAGGCAGAGAGACCAGACCTCGATCCAGCTGAAAGTTTAGGCCAGCATATGGATCCCAATCTTGTCTGTTCACACAGAACATTCAAATAAATTGGATTTCTGCATGTCACTGACTGCCACGATTGGGTATACAGTGATGTCATGGTATATGATCAAATTCAAAGTGATTCCTGTACATTATTAATCATTGTATTTGTATTTGCAGATAAAAATGCACTAAAATAATTCACAACAATTTTAGGCTAGTTTGTTGTACAGAGCACATACTTTGTGTTCTGACTACAGTTGTAGCTAAGCATATGTCTACACTGTAGTTTAGACATGGGCTCTGACACAAGTTTACTCCCAAACCTCCTTACTGTCCACACACAACACCTTCTGACACATGCCTGCATCCCCTCAGAGACCAAGGGGTATAGCTACAAGCCCATGTTTCACTGTTGCTTGTGACCAAGTCTGCCCTCTTTTCAATGAGGACATAGCTAAAGCTTGCATTGTCAGGCCCCTGTTTGGCTAGTTTAGAGACATTTGTTAAGATA
Organism: Platysternon megacephalum; assembly: GCA_003942145.1. NCBI lineage: Eukaryota > Metazoa > Chordata > Testudines > Platysternidae > Platysternon > Platysternon megacephalum. Next base: position 4,840,667 of record QXTE01000038.1, on the reverse strand, counting down.
ATGGGCAGAAAACTGTGAAGAGAAGGATGGCCTCCCGGTAAGGGTGCTCATCTGGGACTTGGGAGGTCTGGGACAAATTCCTTGTTCTGTCACATGCTTCCGGTGTGATTGTGGGCAAATCACTTCATCTCTGCATTAGTTCCCCATCTGTGAAATGGGGATGGTAGTACTTCTCTACCTCATAAAAGTCTGAGGAGAATGATAGGAGTTGTATAGATCACAGGAGCTGACTTTCAGCTTTCCTCGGTGGTACTCCACCCCCCGCTCCACCCCAAGGTCCTGCCCCCACTCTGCCCCTTCCTCCAAGTCCTCACCCTCACCCCGCCTCTTCCTGCCACTACTCTTCCCCCTCCCCCAAGGCTCTGCCCCCCCCCACCTTTTCCCACCCCACTCCGCCCTCTCCTACGAGCACGCCCCACCCTCACTCTACTTTTTCCAGACCCCACTCCTACCCCTCCCCTCCCAGTGCCTTCCACCCATCACTGAACAGCTGATTGGCGGTGGGTGGGAGGCACAGGGGGGGAGGGGGAGAAGCTAATTGTCGGGGCCCGCTGTGCAGCTGATCGGCGGATGGCTGGTGGGTGCTGAGCACCCAGTATTTTTTTCTGTGGGTGCTCCAGCCCCAGAGCACCCACGGAGTCAGCGCCTATGGTACAGATTAGCAGTGGCTAAAAACCTTTATTATAGTTATATTTATGTATTCCTTTAGCAGCAAGTCTGCATAAGGGAGCCTCTCCTGCCAACCTTATCAGATGTGCAAAGACTCAGGCAATGGCTCACCTTCCAAGAAACACACAGATTGTATTTTCACTATATGGCTAAGTTAGCCAGGCATGCATAGCTACCGACTACATTGTCGGTGAATGTTGGTCAAAAGTGTTAAAAGCCTCATGTGCCAGAACAAAGTGAGATTTTCAGAGGTAAGTGAAATTGAACTGAGTTTTCACTGGTGCTTCTCCTCAGTGTGGGGTTATTTCCATCTATAATCTTTTGAGCCCTAGACATTGTAATGCCAGAGCTCCCCAGAACACATGGAAAAAGAGAAAATGGGGAAAGAATTTTTTCTACTTTCCTCATCACACTTTGCTCAAACCTGGACAATAAAAAACATTTCAGCAGTGACCAAGCCTAAAAAGTTACAGCCCTAAAGAATGTTTTGCAAAGGTATGAATAACTGAAAACAGGCAGCTATAACTGCAATGCTTGTGCAACCATAAGCACAGTAATCACTGCTACTCCTACTATCACATACAGTGAATACCGACCTCTGTGTGTGGGCATAAACAGAATGAAAGCCAGTAGGTTTCTATTTTTCTCTATTCCTGTAACTTTAGCAGTACATATCTCTGCTTGCCTCAGTGATCTATCATTTCTGAATGAAGAGTGAGTTTGCAGTAACTAAGCTGACCAAATAAAGAGAAGAGCTGTGGCTGGCAGTAGATCTCCCACTCACTCTGAACACACACATTACACACTCCTTTCTCACACCTTTCACCCACAGGGATCCAGTTTTCTGGAGAGAAAAGCCATGATTTAGCTACAAGCATACACCTGTTGCAACCAGTGCATTGCCACCTTTGATGCTCTTCTTTGTAAGAAGCCTAGGCTGTGAGACTGGCTGCAGCAGTTGTTTGTGTGGGTGGCGGGAGAGTAACTGTGTACTGGGGGAAGGATGCACATAGTGACCCTGATCTATGAGAGCCCCATGGGACTCCAAGGCCCTGGACAACTGCTTCAGAATGGCAGCCTGGGAAAAACAGGGACAAAGATGAGATGAACAGACGAAACACACTTTTCCTCTAGAGCTGCTCCTGGTGGCAGTGTCCCCATGGTGCTCTCCAGGATAGCCTCCTCTGGACACTGGAGGAAGCATGAGGGCATTTCTGATCCTACAGGCAGAGTCCCTAGGCTGGGATTCTGGCTGCCAGTCCCCTAGCACAGTTCTGACATATTCTGATCTGTATATCATAGCCCCTGACTCTTCGCAGGAAGTGAAGAAAAGGGCTGGGAAACAAGACATTTGATTGAAAAACAAATTATTAAAATAAAGGGTTTAAAAAAATGCTGGCATGAGTATGGCTAGTCCAGCAGGATTCAGCAGATACAGTTTAGGTGAAAGTAAGGAGCTTAAAGGTGCTCAAAGTTTGCCTGTCCCATGACCGTAATGTCATACTGTGCAGCGTTTAGCTCATGTGACCTTGTTTCAGCTAAATGGATCGTTTGGCAATTCAAAGTCTGTTTCATCCTTCCCCTTCTCCTCTTATATAATTCTTTGTCCTACTCCCCACTTCCTTCTTACGCTAGTTTTAACTCTGGCCCTTGTGGGAAGGCATTATGCTAAAATGGGATTGAACACTGAGCATTGTGACACAGATTTGGTAAATATATTTTACAAATACAGTTAATCAAGGTGAAGACATAGAATTAGTTCACTCATAAAGGGTGTTAAGAGAACAATGTACAGGAAAACAATATAAGATGGGGTGTTTGAGGAGTCCTAACCTAATGAATATGCAACAGGAGCAGAGATTTGCAAAACTTGTAAACCTGGACATTGTACAGGACAGCCTTCCTGGCTACTTCTGTCTCTTCCTTTGCAATATTCCATATGATATATAATCATGGATTCCACTGCAGTTTCAACATAAGTTAACCATTTTAGTGCAATCAAACATGACACACATGTGGTACCATGAAATCTGAGCAGCTTTTAAAAGGCATCCTTGAACCAGAAAAAGCACCAATCCTTATCAATGACACATCCAACATAGGAATTAAACTTTCGGAGGCAGTTTCTTTGCAGTGAAAGAACAGGTGTGGGGAAGGGGTCAGTTGCAGCACCCCAGTCCTCAGCTGCCTGGCCCTAGTGCAATTTAGAGCAGCATTGGAGTAGCTCATATTTATGTTAGTGGAGGATCAAGCACTGCCTGCCCTGTCTTGCCCCCTTCCTGAGCTAATAGAGGGAGTGGGAAGCACCTGGCAGGAGGGGGCAGAGCTGCCTCCACCAGCTTTACATCAGAGGAAAGTTCTCTTATGCAAAGGGAAATAACTGATCATCTCTATCCCTTGTAAGGCCGTTTTGCACCACTCTTTCAGTTTCCCAGTGCAAAGTGGGACTGAAGAATCTGCATGAAGATTTAAAAAAAAAAAAAAAGGGTGGCGGGGGAAGGGGTGTTGGAAGGTTTGGTATTTAATCCAACCCAATTGATTTGGAAACAAATGAGCGTTCAAAATTGCTACTAGTGCATGTGAGCACTAGTTGTCTCTATTTCATCTCTTCATTATTCAACTTAGGATTGATCTGCCAATGCTTAGCAATCAGGGATATTCCTATTCAGGATAGAGTACAGCAATGGAAAGCAAAAAGACAGTGCTGTTGTATATGGTGATTACTCGTGAATTTTTATTTGCATGATCAGTACTTTTGTCATGTGGTCATTTTTTCTCCTGTTGAATTGCTTAAGCTATGTTTCCTGTATTCACAAATATATACATAGGAACATCACATTTTATGCACATAAGAAGAGTATCAGACTCAGCTTATGGATTTACATTGTATTAATTCTGCTTTAAGGGTTATGGTGAGAAAGCAGGAATTCTCTCCTTCTCCAGTAAAAGTTCTTGGTGTCAGTTGAAATCATGTATTTATTTTACATGCCTTTCCTAGTGATTTACTCCGTATCTGAGTGTCTTATTTGCCACCAATTTCTCTGAAGAAAGTTCCGGCCTAGGAGAGAAAGATGAAAGGAGAGACTATCTCCTGTGTTGGGGAGCCCACCCATGCAGGAGCCAGGCACAATATACACTCAGGATGTGTCTACACTGCAGCTGGGAAGTGCGATTGATTGCAATATGTATGGGCATACCTGAGCTAGCTTTGACTGAGCTGGCTCACTAAAACTAGCCACAATACTCTTCTTCCTATACAATGACTAGCACGACATGCAGGAATCCAGCAGAGATTTTAACATTAACAGGGAATGTGTTCATCATGGTGAAATGGAGGTGGATATGAATCTTGGTTACTCAGCAGTAGCAGGATACAGGCCAGGATGGAGTCAAACCTGAGTCTGAGGTGAATGCCATGGGCTGAAAGAGTGGCAGGAGACAGGCCTTCAAGCAGAAGAGAGCCTGAAAAGTACTAAAAATAGCTCCCAGCATTTGGTAGCGGCCATTATAAGTACCTGAAGGCCAAACTTTCTTTTTTCAGTTCAGATTACTAGGAATCTAAAAACAGCTAAATGGCTAGGCTTAATTAAAAATAGATTCTGCTTTGGAGAAGTGTCCCCTCAGGGCCGGCGCAACCCATTAGGCGACCTAGGCGGTCGCCTAGGGCGCTACTATTTGCGGGGCGCCGGCGCCCTGGCCGTCCGTGGAAATTTGGGGGCGGGACCTTCTGCCGCCGCTGTTGGGGGTGGCATTTCGGGGGCGGGACCTTCCGCCGCCTAGGGCGCCGGAAAAGCTGGCGGCGCTCCTGTAGTCCCCTCATTACTAAAATACCTTTTGGCAGTATCAGTATATCCTTTTCTGTTTTTTAGTCTCTCTGATAATACACACCAGTTGACAGAGTCAGAAATTTCTCTTTTTTTGTGGAGAATTTTGACTTTTATTGAAAAACAAAGCCAGAAGTTTTCTGTTCTTGGGTTTTCAGTTTTGTGATTAAAAGCCAAAACATCTTCCATGGAAAGCAGACATTTTTTTCTGAAAAAAATATAGTTTTGTCAAGACCTGTTTTCCACCAAAAGAGTTTAGATGGAAAAATTTTGACCAGCCCTCACACTAGTACCTCATTTGACTTTTCTTCTTTTTTTTAAACACTAAAGCTGGACACTGCCCAGATACCCAGGTTAATTAACCAATCAACCAATAGGCTTAACAGTTTTCATTTTCACACATACACACACTTTTCTTGTCCATTAGATGAAGGATTTAGACATTCAGTGCTATGGAAATGAACCTGACTACAAATACACATGATGGTACCACAAGTTATCAAGCATGAGAAGCTAATTCTGGATCTCATCCCACTCTTATGTCCATCACAAATACTGCTCATCTGGCATTCTGAGGCCAGGAGAAGAGAATTCTATATCCATGACACTCCCCCTACCCCCCGCCTCCAGTGAGTGTGTGAAGTTTATTTACTCAGACTTTGGTCAGAGGATAAGTGAATCTATAAAAGAGACAGCTCATTATGGGGAGGGGGGAGAAGAACCATTCAATCCCAAATTAACCAGAAATGCTGATTCTGGAATGCAAATTTTGGACAACTTTAATCACTCTTCCCAAAAGTTGTATAATCTAATGTCTCACTTGCCCTGAAGACATTATGGTTTGATCTTTCTGTAATGATAAATAGTTCATTCAGTGGATCTGGCACAAGTGATCTTTATTTCAAGATCAGGCAAGTGTAGCAAGTGATGTGCTGCCAATATTTTAACAAAGGGGGTTCCATATTTTTTCCCCTAGCCTGAGAAAAATTTTGAGCGCATGCAGTCTTGCTGCACACAGGAGGCTGAGGCAGTGGGGAATGTAGTCACTGGTTTTCCCATTGAAACAAAAACACTTTCTTGTAATTATAATCATAGCCAAGGAAGGAGGCAAAATCACATGGCAAACTAATGTATGTACAGTAAGTGCTGTTCACTGGAAATTTTATACAGCACTTTGTTCTTGAAAAGTATGCTGAGTACACTGATAGTTCACCACAGAGCTCTGCTTGTGTAATTTGAAATCGGGGCTTGGATTCCTGGTAGGAGGCCTCCCCTGTTTTCTTTTTTATTATTATTTGTATACACAATGGTTTTGTATAATAAAGCCAGAGTTTTGCTAGAACCCGTGTTGACACTTAGTTGTGTGAAAACAGAAAAATATTCTCCCATCTAGTATTAACCAATGAAATGCTCCTGTTTTTTCAGCTTTATGAAAAAGAAATTAGCCAATAAAAAAAAAATCTGATTGATTCCAAAGGTAAAAGTTCCTTCTGAAGTATTTTAATGAGCCCCAATAACTCAAGAAGGGGTGAGCTCCATTTCAGATAGTTACATATTTGTGTGCAGTCCTGGTTCATTTTACTTTTGGAATGGATCCCCTTAGCATTATTACTGGAACAAATGAACCCATAGCTTATTCTGTGCCTAGACAGAGTTCCTATACTCTGTTGAAGGACTTTGGAAAGCCCCTCTGTCTGTAAGTTATTTTCTCAATGAAAGCGTGTGAATCCAATTAATTAATCCATTCTTTTTAAACACAAGTTATTGTCTGATCGAGTGCAGCATTACACAGCTCCTGGCAATGGGAACTGCAGTCCCAACAAGTTTCCCCTGGCACTCCAGGCTCATCCCTGACAAATCAATGCATAGGCAGACTTGTGACTCTATATCTGGGGCCTTTCAGCACAAAATCTGTAGCTATTTGCGACACATTATTCGCTTCCCACCATTCTTATAACAGTCATAGGATCTCAGGGTTGGAAGGGACCTCAGGAGGTCATCTAGTCCAACCCCCTGCTCAAAGAAGGACCAATCCCCAGACAGATTTTTTTACCCCAGTTCCCTAAATGGCCCCCTCAAGGATTGAACTCAGAACCCTGGGCTCAGCAGGCCAAGAATCCCCACAAAGTAAATATTTGATTTTTTTAAACCTGCTGCATATGATATCTGGCATTCCTTTGCCATGATAAGGCAGCTTTCATTTGCTAGCTTGATGCCTGGCATTTCAATATGGTGTGTTTATAAAACATTATTTGGAAGCACTTGCTGTCACTGAAGTGAATGAAAAAATTGCCATTGACTTCAATAGGAACAGGAACTAGCTAAGTCTGTTCTGGAATTGTAAGTTATGTATAAGTCAGCTGTCATTTCTATTGGGAACTATTGGGTGTTGCTGAGATGCAGCCAATAGAAGGAATATTCTGTTTTGAAGCAGAATTTGGAGATAAGAGCTAAAACAGAGTACTAACTTGAAAGAACAGTGAGATTTTGGAAAAAACTGCTTCCCCCTCAACTGGCTAAAGAGCAAATAATAAAAAAAGTCAAACATTTGCTACAATCTGAGCTGATGATTAGTTGTGTGAAAAAAAGAAAAATATTCTCACAACTGATGAAATTTTGATTTTGGTATGATTTCTTTGACTTTATGAAAAGAATTTAGCCAACAGTGAAAACAACTAGTGTTTGAGAAAATGACTCAAAAATATTGTTATTATGAGGCTCTATAAAATTGTAAAGAATAAATCAAGGAACTCTTTAAATGTCCAATGCAGCAGAGCCTATAAAATATCTGCAGACACAGATTTGTATAGAGATACTTTCAAAATATGTACTGACCTTTGAATGAGCAGGTAAAAGTGAAATGGAAAGGTGCTCTGAGACACAATTTACCGTGGTTGGCATAGATCTGTGATTTTTTTTCTCCACCCATCACCTTCAGAGACATGTGCTCTTCAAGAAAAACCTGCTAAGACAGACAAAGTACGTGAGAACCAGAAATAAGGTGTTCTTGATCAAGCTAACAAAAGGAGGTGGCTAAGCTAAAACCTGGCCATCTTTAGAACAAACTGCAAGACCCAATTATCTTCCCATCATGATGAGAGACAGGGAAACATTACCATAGGGAGGGATTGGAGAGGGAGAACGGACCTAGAAGATCTATCTGAATCTGGGAGAGGCAAAGAGTAGAATCTACTACAAAGTCTACTTTGGATAATGTGCAGATCTTAATGACCTGACCAGCACTTAGTGCACAGTAGCGCAGCTGGGGAGGGGGAGCAGGGGGAGTGGCCGGTGCTAAAATAACATAATCTAAAATAGACTGGTTAAGATGATACTGTATCAGATCAAAAGCCCTATAGGGAAAGCCTAACCTATATACTGATGAATCCTTCACTGGGCACAGCAGACTCGCCCCTTATTTAGGAAATTATGTATAAGAGAAGTTCAGGAATCCACTCCCTTTTTCCAAAAATAACCTAAAAGATTGAATAAATTTAGTGCTCCCAAAAGGTGCCAGCCTGACAGCCCCAGAGACAAAAGTCCACTCTGTCTGCAGGACAAGTACTACCAGACTGCCTCTTCTAGCTTCCAGAGCAGACTGCTTCTTACTACAAGGAGTTTATTTTGCAAGTAATACAGGGCAGCCTCGCTGGTGTTATGGCTGCAGTAAGGAGCAAATGCACAGTATCCTCCAACAGAGTCTCATCTGAATGTGAGCCAGGAAGCTCTGGAGATACACCCTCCATCACATACAAAAAACCTTTACCTCATGTCCCACCCCTACATATCCAGGAAAAAAATAGTAAAGAAACTAGTGTAGCCACATCTAAAACAAGATTTTCAGCATGAAAGAGATCAACATAAATTCATCTCCAGAAAGACACAATGCACCATTTTAAACAGTAGCTGCTTTGTTAAGCAAAAAACAGGCTGAGGTGCTGGAGATACCAAAAATTCTAACTAAGAAAAGTTAGGCATGTTTGGGTAGCTCTATTTTCATTCTGATTACAGGGAATATTTTGTTAATTTGCCAATAGAAACCAAGTGGAAACTTAATGCTATTTATATTGCTTGGAGGCAGAAATTTGGCTCGAATGACAATCATATGGAAGTTTGAGCTGCCTATGCAGTGAAATGCAAGTTTAATGAAAAAATCCAAAGGATTAATTGCTTAGACTTAAAAGTACCTTTTGTGAGAGAAAAGAAAAACCTCATATTTCTGTGAAAATGAATTTAAAGTCTTCCATTTTCTAACCTTTATTAGCAAAATTCAAAGTGAATTAATTTGGGGTGTGAATTCAAAAGACTAACAGAATGGATAATAAAAGAAGCATGTAATTTTATGGGAAAATACACTGAGCCCTAAAAATATTGCTAAGGAGAAAATATCCAAACATCTGAAAGCAAGTGAAGCCACTTAACAAATATTCTAGCATGGGACTAAACGACCCAAAGGATTAGTAATGGTTGGGGTAAGAGTCTTTTATCTCTCAGTCAATGTTTGAACCTAGCTCAGGCCAATAATGTCAAAAGGCTGAGGTTGTTAATATACAATGGCAGCTCTTTTTTGATCTCCATGAATTGAGTTGGAGTTCTCAGTTCAGTTCCTGCTTTCTGGTGTATGGTAGGACATGTGTAGCAGGATGGTTTGGTCACTCAGTAGGCCTAGTGGTCTGGGCCTCCAACTCCAGTTTTTCTATCAGTTCAAGATATCTCAGCCCTCTGGATGAGGTCCCAGATAGACTGGTCTCTTTGCTGGCAAACCCTTGCTGTGCCCTCCTTGGGTCCAGATTGGATAGGGAGACCGAGGTCCTCCTTCTCCTCCACTAGGTCCCAGCCCAGGACCCTGAAAGTGCAGCAGCATGAGATGGCCTAGATTCAGCCAGCCCCTTGCTCACTTTCCCCTGGACCACTTCTTACCACACCCTGTCTCTCAGTTCAGGGTGTGGTTGCAGTTAACTTAAAGCCTTTATTCAAAACCCCCACTGTCTAGGGCCAATGCCTGCAGCTCTCTTGTGCCCTTGCCCACGGTTCTCCTTCCCTCTTGAGGAATGTCTAGGAGGGGTGGGGGAAGACTCACCTACAGGTCCCAATGGTAGAAGAATCTTCTTCTATTGCTGCAGGGCAGAGCTTCTCCAGGAAATGGCCTCTCTTTTTTTCCCCCATCTAGTGTGCTGAAGTTCCCTTTATACTGGTCTTCTCCCCAGGAGCATGCTCAGCAGTACCTGAGGCATGGGGCTTTCTGGGCCCAGTACTGCTCTAGCCCTTCCCCTGTCTCCTCCGTAGTGTGGGGTTTGTAAACCTCATCACAACATGTAACTATATCACAAAAATTACTATGATGTGTGATACCAATTCGGACACTTAATGGAAACCAAAAGTCTTCACATTGTCCAAGTGTGGAGAATGAACCTGAGAGGTGGTCTTTGCAGGTCAGGGTTTAGTCTCATTGGCTGGGAAAGGCAGTGTGGACAGTTTGGGACAATCCTATTCTTGTTCTGTGAATAGAGGACTTCAGCTTCCTGTGCTATTAATACAGAGCACTGGACTGGGACTCAGGAGACATGGCTTCTATTCTCAGCTCTGCCACTGGCCTGCTGAGTGACCTTGGGCAAGTCATTTCCCCCCTCTGTGCCTCAATTTCGCTGTCTGTCTGTAAAATGAGGGTAATGATACTTCCCCCCTTTATGAAGCACAGTAAGATCTAGTGCTGGAAAGCACTATAGCAGAGCCAGACATTATTCTTATGCATGAACTTTAAAGACAAAATATCATCATGACATGGAAGGCAATGTGTTAACTAATATGCGACTTTCAGCCTGAAGAAAACTCTTCAGCCTAAACCACTAAGGAATTTGTGAAGGAAGATAAAAGTTACCAGAAACAAGAGAAGTATTGAGGGAGGGGAAAAAAACCAGATCTAGAGGAACACTGTTGAAAGTTTTATAAATGACAAACCTACATTCTAAAAGACATTCCTCCAACACAGAGGAACATACAATTCAGTAATTCAGCCCCCTTCATCATAATTCAGTAGAAACCAGTACTGCTTATCCATTCATCCAAAGGACCAAAACTGCACACTCTCAGAAACTGGGAACAGTGGAGTTGCTTGTGGGCAGATGGAATGAGAATAGCAAACTGTTTCCTGCTAAGCCCACTTGATGGAACTGGAAACCTGGCCACAATTGTGGTTTCAAGACAGGCATCGATGAAGAAGCTTCGGTGCTCACCACTAGACAAGTCAGCATTTGCCAAGCGTTACCACACTGCGCTTTCTCTGAGCAATGTGCAATGTGCACAGAGCCCTGCCTCGGGGGTACTGCAGGGCCTCATTACCTCATGCGGGAAGATTGTGCTTCATGAGGAAAGTGAGGTGTCATCATGAGGCACAAACCTCCCCCAGGGCTGTTCCAAGTGCAAGGGGAGTGTATGCTCTGGCTCCTCCCCACAAATCCCTCCCCCTTCTGGGTGGTTGGCTCCCCTGCTGTTGTTCTCTGCCCTTTTGTAGGCTGTGCAAAGGAGGAGAGGGGTTCCTTATGTTCACCTGGGACAGATCAAAATCTAACCCTATACATTCAGAATAGGAAATAGCTGGGGTAACTGTTAGGTGCCAGTTGGCAGGTTATGGATTTTTAATGATGAATACTGTAGCTTTGAGTTTGTGGGTGGAACTCTACCAGCCTGTCCAGAATTTTCATTTCATTCACACTGATTGTCATGTAGAATGGTTCCACTCTCTGTCATTCAGCAAAATAGGAGAATGGGACACAGTCATTTGAGGTTTCCTAGAAAATCAGTAGGATCTCATGTTAAAGGGATGAAATTCACTGCACTCGCCAGTCTGACTTGGAAACTAGATTTTGCTGTGTCAGTGAACGACAACAGCATTTGGGTGTGGATTAAGCCCGGAGATGAAATTCAGTGTCTTGCTAACAGCACAAAGCTCTCAAATAGGGAGCAAAAGAAACATTGTGTGGTATAATACAGATTAAACAGTCTCTTCTATTACTATTCAATTAATTTTTGTAAAGTATGTAAAGACCGTAATACCTCCATTATGTCTGGATTAATTTCACTTGTAAGGAATTGTTTAATTTTTAAGTGTTACAACAGCAACAGACTGCTCTAGCCTAGAGAAAAACAATGGTTAGTTCAGTGCTTTTTCATGGCAAACACTTTCAAAGCAGAGATTATGCCTTCAGGGTCTGATCCTGAGAGGTGCTGCTAAGCAACTGCAACCTCCATGTAAGTCAAACGGAGCTGCAGTTGATCAGCAGCTCTTGTTATTAGGCTCTGAATCCTAATGGGCAAAAGAGCAAAATGAATCTGGTACTGTGTGTGCTGAGTTAAAATTTTAGTGGGCTCAGGATCAAAGAATTTCATATCAGGTATGGTTGACCCAAGTGTGGATATGATCGCATTATTTTCATGAAGGCTAGTATAGGGAAGTTCTAGTTTCTAAAACCCATTGCCCAGTTCCTCCTCCTTTTTCACCTTCTCCCCTAATCTAAGTTACATATATGGCTCTTATTACCCTAGAGTCTGAACATCCCACTATACCAGTGGTTCCCAAACTTGGGATGCTGCTTGTGTAGGGAAAGCCCCTGGCGGGTCGGGCCAGTTTGTTTACCTGCCGCGTCCGCAGGTCCGGCCAATCGCGGCTCCCACTGGCCGCGGTTCGCTGCTCCAGGCCAATGGGGGCTGTTGGAAGCGGCGGCCAGTACGTCCCTCGGCCCGCGCCACTTCCAGCAGCTCCCATTGGCCTGGAGCAGTGAACCGCGGCCAGTGGGAGCTGCGATCGGCCGGACCTGCGGACGCGGCAGGTAAACAAACTGGCTCGGCACGCCAGGGGCTTTCCCTACACAAGCGGCGTCCCAAGTTTGGGAACCACTGCACTATATCCCTGTGAAGTAAGAAAGTACTACTATCTGCATTTCACAGATGGGGAATTGAGACACAGAGAGTCTCAGTGACTTGTCCAGTGTCACACATAAGCCCTAACCACTGAGTCATCCTTCCTTTCTATTACAGAACTGCAGGGCAAATGGACACAATTGCAAGCATCCTAGCAATGCTACATGCTTGCTCACATTTCTTGGAATTCATTATTTGATTCCCGCAACTCGGGTAATAATTCTCCATCTCTTTAGCATATCAGGGGGTAATATTAAAGCTGGCAACATTTTCCAGAGAAATTTCAAATCTGCACATAAAAAATGGGTGAAAATCTTCACAACATTTTCATGAAAATGTCATCCCAGTTTTCAACCAGCTGTAAAGGTTTTGACCCATTTGACCCATTTTTCCACAAGCTCTAACTAGCATGATCTTGCTTTCATCTGTTTCCCAATAGAAGGGGAACTGCCAATTTTTTATTGTTAATTAGGGAGGCTGGGTAACTGGGACAATCCTGGCCACTTTGTATGAACTTTTGACAATAGAAATCATTACAGATTCCCATTTAAACATGGGAATTTAACACTGATCTTTTTGTACTGAGTTACCCTTCTTGTGTTCATTTTTCTTTTTGTGCAACATTATTTGCAACAGTAAAGTATGTTGGCCAGACATTGAGAAAGCAATATCAAGGCCTTATTTGGCTGCATACTTTTCAGCACATAATTCATTCTAAAGGACTGTAGGAACTTATCACCCTCCAAAACAAATGTCAGCAGAGTTCCAAATCAGGGTCCGCATGCCATTAGCTGCAATATTTAGGGCATAGACTAAACATTTCTCAAACTTTACAAAATTCAAGTGACTCATCATTTTGGTTTCTCTTTATACAAGTTTGCATTTCCTCTGGGCTCTGCATGTTCTTGACATTTGCCTTGACTGGCTCTTGTGATTGGCAAATCCTTTCTGCCTATAGTACAACATTGCCTTAACAGACAATCTGCAATATGTATTCATATTATATATATAAACATCCACCCAAATACAGCTACAGAAGGCAGCGTGGTCCGGTGGGACAGGAACTGGCCTAAGAAAAATGAAACCTATTGGGTTTTTTCCCCTGAGTTTTTTACTGTCCTACCATGTGACCCTGGGCATGTCACTTCCCTCTCCGGTCTTTTTCTTCCATTTGTAATATAAGGATAATGATAAACAAGTGAGTTGAGATTTATATGTAAAAAAGGGTTATATGAACTCAATCTTGCAGAGTGGAGTGATCCTGCAATGAGCCCTATGAGGGGGGATTATTATGGATAAAACAGAATCCACTGAAGTGGCACCCCCCAGCCAGAACACAATGTGACATTAATTTTCATTTCAGATATTATAGGCTACTTAGTAAGCTACTCTTTCACCCCTAGATGAAGTCTCTCCCAAAAGGCAAGGCTTGGGCACAAAGGTGGCATGGGGAGCTTTGCACTGCCACTGCCGGTGAAATTCCAGTTCTGTGACAAAGGAGCGTAGGCCTTCGGAACATTTCTTCATTACCAAAATCACTCAAAAATGTATTGAAATTCACAGGAATAGCTGGCACCATTTAAAACTTTGTCTCTGTAATTGCATGTGTCCTGGCTGGCTTGGGACACATCCACCACTGGCAATTACAAGTACAACTGGAAAATCCTCTGAAATCCACTTTAGTTTTCATGTTAGTGGTGTCGTAAGGGTCTGATTCAGCACTGATTCACCCCAAACCATAAGTAATTTGCTTGCTTATATGATAGATGGGTGAAGAAACATTAGCTGGAATTATACTCTAAATATGAATACAGGTTAGATTATTACACCACTATGTGAAATACTATAGATTGTGATGCAAATTGTTACTTAATAATACTTAATAACACTAAGTATTTATTCTGTATGGTCACCATATATACAACAGTGCATTTTGGGCCAAATTAATCACTGCCATAAGATGGCACAATCCTGCTGAAGTTAAAGGAGTTGTCCCGATGGCAAATTTAGCCATTATCTTTCTCCTACTATAATCAGAAACCATTACCCGTTCCTCTTTCTAATCCTTCCTCAAGGCCCACTTCTGCTATGAGACCTGCCCACTTAAAATGGCTGCACAGTTAGGCTCTACAGACTTCTGATAATCATCTATTATTTGACCAACTGCAGTGAGGTCCTACACTCACTTGAGGGCATTTCTCTATGTGCTTATCTGGACGTAATGCAATAACTTTTGAATACGGTATCTGATCAATTCCAAAATTTTAGGGAGTGTTCTAGGCATAATGGGCAGAAGCCTGTTGATTTTGGTGAAAATCATAATACCATGATGGGGGGAGATGGGGACATTAGCGGCGCCAGCTCTTCCGGCGCCCTAGGCGGCGGAAGGTCCCGCCCCCAAAATGCCGCCCCCAACAGCGGCGGCGGAAGGTCCCGCCCCCAAATTTCAATGGGCGGCGGGGGCGCAGGTGCCCTCAAAATAGCAGCACCCTAGGCGACCGCCTAGGTCGCCTAATGGGTTGCGCCGGCCCTGGATGGGGAGACAAATGGATCTTCTTACATCAGGTCTATAATTGACTATAAGTCAAAGAACCAGTTGATGGCAGTTGGTAGCACTTTCCAGCAACACCCCGACCCATCTCAGCTCTGCCCATTATCCCAGTAGAGTTTAAAATGCTGACCCCTTATATTATCTCCCATATATAAAGAAAAGAAATAAGAATGATGGAGGGAATGGGAAAAGGGGGGCACGACATGCCCCTGGCATGGGGCTAGAATCGGGGACCCTGATATGGAGGAAAAAGGGGAATAGGTGACACCCACAGATCTTGGCTTGGGGGGGGCTAGAATGGGGTGACCCTGGTATGAGGTGGAATGGGTGAAATGAGGATCATGGAGGGAAGGGGGAAGCTCACACAGCACCTGGAACGAGAGCAGAATGGGGCACAATGGTACATGGGAATTGGGGGAGGCACACAAAGCCTCTGACATGGGTGTGGGGAAGAGAACATGGGAGGAAGGGAAAATGAGGGAGCACACAGAGCCCCTGACATGAGTAGAGAATGGGGCACAATGGTGTACAGGGAATGCCGAATTGGGGGGACACACAGAGCCCCTGACATGGGGGGAGGGGAACATGGGGGGAAGGAGGGAGCACACAGAGCCCCTGGCATGGGTGGAGAATGAGACACAATGCTATGTGGGGGGGGAGAGTACAGAGGACACAGAGCCCCTGGCATGAGCGAGAGGGTGGGGGGGTTATAGAGAATGGGAAGGTCTCAGACAGGGAGCTTGTGGGGGAGGGGAAATGACCTAAAATATCATTTCCACAAAAAATGTGAAAGTCTGATATCACAGAATCTCCCAGATCTAGTCACTGCCGTGCTGGGAAGCTAGGAATATGCATTACAGTTGATGTAAATCTCCTGTTTTGAGAGAGAGAGAGAGAGAGAGAGACAGAGAGAGAGATTCCACCAACAGTTTTGCCTAAAAGTTGCCTGAGGATCTGACCGACAGTGTTTCTTAACTGACAGTATACCCATAGTTGAGCTTTTTCTATATTTATATAAATCCACTCTTGCTAGCATATTTTTCTATCTTTAGCTTTAACCGCTGGATTTTCTGAATGTCATTCAATATATTCATCCATTACAAGTTTATTAAATTCAGGAACCTTGCTAATTAAAGATACACTTTTTGTGCATGACCAGTGTTTTGCCTGATAATATTATGGATCTAGCCATTTACATAACAGTTCAAGGTATTCCTTTTCTATATTGACCCATTTAGGAGTTTCCTCATTGTTTTGTGATCCTGTGTCCCAATGTTTGGTTTATTGTTTCGCAATGAGGAAAATGTCAAGATGTCCATGAAAGCACTTTAAAGCAGTTGGCCATTCAGTCATTTGTGGTTTTGATATGAGTACTTGTGACACCTAGTGGTTAAGACCTAGAGTAATGCACAAGACATTAAAGGAAGAGGAAGTAGGAGGTGGAGACAGAGGGGGGGGGGGGAAGGAAGGGTTAAACACAATCTGGGGAGGAACCTGGTGACTATAGAGGTGGAACAAAAACACTGTTGGACACAGTTGAATTAAAAATGTTCCATTGACACTGACATGAATGTTTTTGCGGTGCCTGAGCTAGCAGAACCAGATATGCCATCTAGCAATGAAGAGCTCTAGCTACAAAAACATTTTGAGATGGGTATGGGAGATTATGGGTATGGGCCAAAAGAAATCTGATGAGGTTCAACAAGGACAAGTGCAGAGTCCTGCACTTAGGAAGAAAGAATCCCATGCACCACTACAGACTAGGGACCGACTGGCTAAGCAGCAGTTCTACAGAAAAGGACCTGGGGATTACAGTGGATGAGAAGCTGGATATGAGTCAGCGGTCTGCCCTTGTTGCCAAGAAGGCCAACGGCATATTGGGCTGTATTAGTAGGAGCATTGCCAGCAGATCGAGGGAAGTGATTATTCCCCTCTATTTGATACCGGTGAGGCCACACCTGGAGTACTGCGTCCAGTTTTGGTCCCCCCACTAAAGATGGGATGTGGACAAATTGGAGAGAGTCCAGTGGAGGGCAACGGAAATGATTAGGGGGCTGAGGCACATGGTTTACGAGGAGAGGCTGAGGGAACTGGGCTTATTTAGTCTGCAGAAGAGAAGAGTGAGGACGGATTTGATAGCAGCCTNGTTGGTTTATTGTTTCGCAATGAGGAAAATGTCAAGATGTCCATGAAAGCACTTTAAAGCAGTTGGCCATTCAGTCATTTGTGGTTTTGATATGAGTACTTGTGACACCTAGTGGTTAAGACCTAGAGTAATGCACAAGACATTAAAGGAAGAGGAAGTAGGAGGTGGAGACAGAGGGGGGGGGGGGAAGGAAGGGTTAAACACAATCTGGGGAGGAACCTGGTGACTATAGAGGTGGAACAAAAACACTGTTGGACACAGTTGAATTAAAAATGTTCCATTGACACTGACATGAATGTTTTTGCGGTGCCTGAGCTAGCAGAACCAGATATGCCATCTAGCAATGAAGAGCTCTAGCTACAAAAACATTTTGAGATGGGTATGGGAGATTATGGGTATGGGCCAAAAGAAATCTGATGAGGTTCAACAAGGACAAGTGCAGAGTCCTGCACTTAGGAAGAAAGAATCCCATGCACCACTACAGACTAGGGACCGACTGGCTAAGCAGCAGTTCTACAGAAAAGGACCTGGGGATTACAGTGGATGAGAAGCTGGATATGAGTCAGCGGTGTGCCCTTGTTGCCAAGAAGGCCAACGGCATATTGGGCTGTATTAGTAGGAGCATTGCCAGCAGATCGAGGGAAGTGATTATTCCCCTCTATTTGATACCGGTGAGGCCACACCTGGAGTACTGCGTCCAGTTTTGGTCCCCCCACTAAAGATGGGATGTGGACAAATTGGAGAGAGTCCAGTGGAGGGCAACGGAAATGATTAGGGGGCTGAGGCACATGGTTTACGAGGAGAGGCTGAGGGAACTGGGCTTATTTAGTCTGCAGAAGAGAAGAGTGAGGACGGATTTGATAGCAGCCTTCAACTACCTGAAGGGGGGTTCCAAAGAGGATGGAGCTCGGCTGTTCTCAGTGGTAGCAGATGACAGAACAAGGAGTAATGGTCTCAAATTGCAGTGGGAGAGGTCTAGGTTGCATATTAGGAAACACTATTTCACTAGGAGGGTGATGAAGCACTGGAATGGGTTACCTAGGGAGGTGGTGGAATCTCCATCCTCAGAGGTTTTTAAGGCCCGGCTTGACAAAGCCTTGGCTGGGATGATTTAGTTGGTGTTGGTCCTGCTTTGAGCAGGGGATTAGACTAGATGACCTCCTGAGGTCTCTTCCAACCCTAATATTCTGTGATTCTATGATTAAAGAGGTTTGAGTTCTGTGGTAAGGTTGATGCTTAAATAATGGGATACAGTTATGCAGCTTCCTAGCTTTGTTGCAGAACTGAGCTATATGACTCTAAAGCATGTCTTCCAACAAATGAAAAGGCTAACTTGGAAAATTAAAGGCTGCCTTACAAACAGATTGTGCCCCAATAGAGAGGCCCAGGAGTTATGGATAACTGAGTTTCATCAACACCACCAGGACACTCACAAGTATGCTTTTGATGGATAGAAGAAAAAGAAGAAGATGGATAGCCTCCTGAACTGGGCAGTTACAATGTATGAAGGAAAGAGAAGGGATTCCCTTTTAAAACCTAGTTTACTGCTGGCTCGTTTCCTGACAGAGAACCTCTATCCAGCCTGACTACACCTACCACAGATGTGGTCATACATATTGTTCAAACAATTTCTGTTAGTACTATTGTAAGGTTTGTCCAATCAGTAGAGAAACTTTGGATCACAGTAATTCTATGATCTTTTAGAATTCTTAGGGATGTGCAGGATTGACAGTTCTTTATGTCACTCCCTAAAGAGTCCCATGCCAGTTGCTCTTAGGCTTAGTGAGTGATCATTTGACTGGGACCTACCTGTCTTAACTCTATTTGCCAATCCCATCAGTCATCATCAGGTGATGTTCTATCAGAGGAGGTCAGAAGAACTCTAATCTCATATAGTAACTAGGGTACAAGTTGTGTGTCATCCAGAGATGGGGTAAATATTTGCCAACAGAAAAAGGAGTGAAACTGATTTTTGGGCTATGCCCCAGGATCACCTTACTTTCCTCATGCCCTCCTCTGCACAATGGAAACAGTTAGGAATGAAAGCTGAATCTGCTAACTGGCTCCAAATTCCATTCCTCCACTTTCCCACTCAGCGCCTCAGACTTGCAAGTAAGCCAAGAAACATTGACCCATCAGGTCAGAGCAGCAGAGTTACTCTGTTGGGATTGAATGCCATCAGTCTGTGATCTGAAGCAGTCTTGTGTATGGGAACTTGGCAGGACAAATCTAGAGCCACACTGTAATCTCACAGTGGCCCTGGACTGTTATACAAAGCCCTGGAGAGTAAAGGGAAGTTGAGACTAGAAGCAGCTGGACATGAGACTCCACTGGTGGCTGGGATGATTAATAGTCAGCAGCCTGGATTGCAGAAGTCCAGAAGGAGTTGACATGCAAGAAAAGGCAGGGCCGTATAGGGGAGTTAAAATGTACAGCCAAGGTGAGAAGCTGTGAAGAGGCAGAGCAGCTAAGAAAGGAGCCATACCCTTGATCCAGGTGTGACCTCAGCAGGAAACTGCCACCAGTCTATGGATCTAGGGTAGGGCTCAGGGAGTAACATTGCACCAGATAAAGCTGTAAAAGTGGTTAGTTTTTTTTCTTTTTCTTTTCATGAATGAATGTAACATTCATATAAATTTGATCCATCTGTAGGCAGAAGAATAATGAAATACCAGAAATTACAAGATCATTAGCTTCTTATCCTTGCAGTGTCAAATGTACATGTTAAGAAGCTATTAAAATAGAAACAATTACTACATTTAAAAATAGAAACAACAAGAAATTAGGAAACTGGCCAGGTTCGATTTCAGGATCACCCTGGTAAATCCAGAATAACTCCATTGGCTTGAATAGAGTCACACTCAATTTACACTGGTGTAATTGAGATAAAAATCTAGCTAATTAGGTTCAAAGTTGATGTTTTAACATCTAGCCTAAAAATCTCAGTAAGGGGACAGTAACTATCCATGTGCAATTTGTCTATGTTCCTTTCTTTTAATCTAGAAATGCCATTGAAGACTACATAGCAAATGTTCAACTAGTTCTGGGGCTGCTAAAATCCTCTTCTTTTGACAAAAATAATCCGAATTTAAGTGTTAGAATTTATATAAGAAAAATAAAATCAAAATGTTTACACCTTCATCAATTTGTTTTCTTGCTTTCAGAGAGTCTTTAGTAGTGTAGAGAGTGTTAGTCTTATCAATGGGTGGAGCAGCTTTGGAAAAATTCCACATTGGTTTCCCCGTTAAAGAGAAATTCCTCAGATTTGATTTTTCCTGGAAGAGTAAAAGTCTTTTTTCCTAGTGGCATTAATTGTAACATTTCCTACTTGCAAAGAACAAATTGTGAGGGATTGTCCTGCATTTACAATAAAATGTGATACCTCTTTGTGCTATGAGTAATGACTGGGCTAATAACTCTTTAGCTACAGCTGAGCTTTCCAGAAGAGCAGTTTCTAGTTTGGTGTGAGGACATGGCCATATAAATACTAGTCTTGTAACTAGCAATCACAAGCCAGATAAGAACTGTGTCTATGCACTGCACCCCAGAGATGCAAACCACATAGAAGGGTCTGAGCTTGTTCATTCTAGCTTGTGCATTAACACCGCTAATGAAGCGTCTAAGAATCTTGTCCTCAGTTATACCTATATAACCCCATTGTCCTCAGTTACACCAAGCACAACCCTATTGCCTTCAATAGGCAACAGGTGAAGTCACTGGGGTCACAAAGGCATCCCTGTAATTGGAATTAAGTTATTAACCCTGTTGATGATGCTCAAGCTATAAAAAAATGCAGTTGGCTTTTCCAGAGTGACATTGGTTCTACAGGGCTCCCTGTAGGAAGGAGTCAAATCTTACTTTTTTTTCACTAAACTAAGCAGAGCGACTGAACGCACATAGGACGCAGTTCTACTTAGTAAGTACGTGCCATTGCACAGTCACTTTGCATGGTCAATCAAGAAAAATAACTGAGTTTTATTTACAAGTTCTGCTGAGAACCAAGCCCATTGGAAATGGGCAATGAAGAAAATTAATTATAGCTTTTTCACTAGAAGTATGAAATAATTGTGAAGACATTCGGAATTTAATGCTGTACCATGTGCTTGGTAGGTGTTTCAGAAGCTATTTCAATCAATACTTTTATTTTTAACATAGTATGTGACATTGGATTAGAAATGCTTTTTTACTTGTTTGGACACATTAATGGAGTTATCAGGGAAGTGTTACTGTAAGATGCAACTGAATATCCTTCCTACTGAAATATGTTGATACTATCCAAGGCCAATACACAATGTAAAGGAAATGTTTTCCCTGTGATAAAGTAATTAATTGGAAAAACTTTGGCAGAATAAATGTGCTTTGGCCTGTACTTCATTTCCACACACTTCTCTTATGTTTTATTTTACTCCAAGAATAAAACAGAGCCAGGCAATGTATTAAGAAGTGTAGAGTAGCAATGCCCTTCTCATCCCTCTATTGCTAAAAGTTAGCATCACCGGCATATTGGACCAAAAATAGAAACAGTAACTGATCATCATTTCCTTTTGCCTCTAATTGTGTTGAATTGTTAACATCACCGGATTCATAAAAACAGGAAAGAACCCTCACATGCTAAATTTTACAATATTAAGCCTTTTGAACAGCCCATAGCATGAGTGTCTTAAAAATTAAGCACTTACAGTGTAGACGTACTCTTAGAGGTAAAAGGTATCTCGGAGTGTGCTTCCCAGCTCTGGTGGGACAGATGTACACTAGCTCTTCTCCAGTTAGCACACTAAAAATAGCAGTGTAGCCCGGGCAGCAGCTCAAGCTAGTCATTCGAGTACAAACCTGCCCAGATCCCCTGGATAAGTACTTGGGAGGCTAGCTCAAACCACTGTCCATGCTGCACCTGGCTATACTACTATTTTTAGCACACTAGCTTGAGCAGTGCCACCACATCTCTGTCTACTGGCAGTGGGAAGCACATCCCTAACAATGGTGTAGACATACCCTAAAATTAGGGTTCAAGACCTGATGCCAAGCCCACTGACGTAATGGAAGGTTGCCCACTGACTTCAGTGGATTTTAGGTCTGGCTTTAAGTGCTACTTAAGGGCTGAGGGATGCACCCTTAAATTGGGCACTCTTAGCTCCAGATCAACAGAAGTCCACTTCACAAAATGGATTAGTATATACATCACCATTCCCAGGAGAGCCCCAAGTCTGACATGGTGTAGAGACTGAACTACTCCGAACCGCCCCCCCAGAAAAGGAGTCATCAGTTCTGCAGTAAACTCTGAAGTATAAGGGCTTGTCTACATGCAGAAACTAATCCAAATGAACTAAGGCCTGGTCTACACTACGGGATTAGGTCAAATTTAGCTGTGTTAGGTCGATTTAAAAATGAATGTGTCCACACAACCAAATCCGTTCTGTCGACCTAAAGGGCTCTTAAAATTGACTTCTGTACTGCTCCCCGGCGAGGGGAGTAGCTCTAAAATCGACTTTGCTGGGTCGAATTTGGGGTAGTGCAGACGCAAATCGACGGTATTGGCCTCCCAGAGCTATCCCAGAGTGCTCCATTGTGACCGCTCTGGACAGCACTTTGAACTCCGATGCACTAGCCAGGTACACGGGAACTTTTGAATTTCATTTCCTGTTTGGTCAGTGCGGCGAACTCAGCAGCACAGGTGACCATGCAGTCCCCCCAAAATCGTAGAGCGTAGAATGTTTCTACGCTCCCCCTATCATCTCCGTTCCTGAGGTTATCGCAGATTAGAAGGCGAAAAAAACGCACTTGCGATTACATGTTTTCCGAGCTCATGCAGTCCTCCTGCACTGATAGGGCACAGCTTAATGCATGGAGGCATTCAGTGGCAGAGGCCAGGAAAGAATTAAGTGAGCGCGAAGAGCGGAGACAGGACGCGATGCTGAGGCTAATGGAGGAGCAAACAGACATGATGAAGCATCTGTTGGAGCTACAGGAAAGTCAACAAGAGCACAGATCCCCACTGCATCCACTGTATAACCGCCTACCCTCCTCCCCATGTGCCATAGCTTCCTCACCCAGACTAGGGTGACCAGATGTCCCGATTTTAGGGTCTTTTTCTTATATAGGCTCCTATTACCCCCCCAGCCCCTGTCCCAATTTTTCACACTTGCTGTCTGGTCACCCTAACCCAGACACCCAAGAACGCAGGGGGAGGAGGCTCCAGGCACCCAGCCACTCCACTCCAGAGGATGGCCCAAGCAACAGAAGGCTGTCATTCAAACAGTTTGATTTTTAGTGTGGCTACAATAAGCAATTTGGCCTTGTCCTTCCCTCCTCCCACACCCCACCCAGGCTACCTTGTCCGTTATCTCTTTTTTTTTTTAATTAATAAAGAAAGAATGCATGGTTTCAAAACAATAGTTACTTTATTTTCAAGGGGGGAGGGTGGTTGGCTTACAGGGAATTAAAATCAACAAAGGGGGCGGGTTTGCATCAAGGAGAAACACACACAACTGTCACACCGAAGCCTGGCCAGTCATGAAACTGGTTTTCAAAGCCTCTCTGATGCATAGCGTGCCTTGCTGAGCTCTTCTAACCGCCCTGGTGTCTGGCGCGAAACGATTGTCTGCCANGGCTCCTATTACCCCCCCAGCCCCTGTCCCAATTTTTCACACTTGCTATCTGGTCACCCTAACCCAGACACCCAAGAACGCAGGGGGAGGAGGCTCCAGGCACCCAGCCACTCCACTCCAGAGGATGGCCCAAGCAACAGAAGGCTGTCATTCAAACAGTTTGATTTTTAGTGTGGCTACAATAAGCAATTTGGCCTTGTCCTTCCCTCCTCCCACACCCCACCCAGGCTACCTTGTCCGTTATCTCTTTTTTTTTTTAATTAATAAAGAAAGAATGCATGGTTTCAAAACAATAGTTACTTTATTTTCAAGGGGGGAGGGTGGTTGGCTTACAGGGAATTAAAATCAACAAAGGGGGCGGGTTTGCATCAAGGAGAAACACACACAACTGTCACACCGAAGCCTGGCCAGTCATGAAACTGGTTTTCAAAGCCTCTCTGATGCATAGCGTGCCTTGCTGAGCTCTTCTAACCGCCCTGGTGTCTGGCGCGAAACGATTGTCTGCCATTGCTTTCACGGAGGGAGGGGCAACTGACGACATGTACCCAAAACCACCCGCGACAATGTTTTTGCCCCATCAGGCATTGGGAGCTTAACCCAGAATTCCAATGGGTGGTGGAGACTGCGGGAACTATGGGATAGCTACCCACAGTGCACCGCTCTGTAAGTCGATGCTAGCCACGGTAGTGAGGACGCACTCTGCCGACTTAATGCGCTTAGTGTGGACATACGCAATCGACTGTATAAAATCGATTTTTTTTTTAAGTGTAGTGTAGACATACCCTAAAATGTGAATTTAAAGTGGATTAGTTAAACTGCATTAAACCCTTGTGTGGGCACTCTCATTCAGAATTAAAGTGGCCTTAATTTGGTTTATCTTAATTTACTTCCAAAGTAAGGGTTAGCTCTCCTGAGTGTCCTCCTGTAGACAAGCCCTAAATTATTGAAAAGCCTCAGACTGCTGCTATATTTTGACACAGTAAATGCAGTAGGCCCAGAAAAGAGAGAACTCAGTCTGGCTGATTGGAGCAGGAGAATGGACTTTTTCTTGAAGAAGGCACTTGACACTGGAGATACAGCTGAAGATACCACTGAAGAAGAAATGGGATGTTTGGGGTGGGGGGAAAGGGATGCTTAGATGACAGTGTGAGAAAGGGATCTCTTGGATACCTCCTCAACAGAAGACATATTACAAATGGGAAGAGAGATGCCCAGCAATCCCCCTCAGAAGTGGTGCTTGCATGAATGGGGTAATTGATGGGATGGGGTTGTGGATCCTTAAGTAAGGCTTTCAGGGAAAGGAGAGTGGTCTGGACAGATGAACGAGGCCTTGGGAGACAGTTCTAATCACGCCAGCTCCTAGTGACTTCTTGTGTGCCCTTGGACAAATCATTTGAGAGCCTTCCCCATCTATGACATGGAGATAATACTTACTTATGTACCTTTCAGGGTTGTTGAAATAATTAATTAGTTAAGGCCAGATTGTGTCCAGCCCTGCACTTTTGTGCATGGGGTGAGGAGGAAGTGCAAGTTGCTTCCAGCCCTCAAATTTCCAGGCCTGCTGGAAGACAAGGTACAATCACAGACCTTGCATTCCCAGGGCTTCTGGGAACTAACACCTTCAAAAGGTGGGGAGGACAGGGTGAGGGAATGCTGATCAATGGATCTTGGTTCTGGGCTAACATATACCCAAGTGGAGAAGGGGGCAATTACAAAATTTCATGTCTGGAGCTAGCCTACTATATAGTTTCTTGTTTTTCCAAATCATGCTCAGGTAGAAGAGAAACACTTTTCAAATTTAAGGACAGCTTCTTCACGGAAAGTGGTGCAGTACGTGAATTTTGGTGCAGCATTTGAATAGTTGGGAGACTGATTTATATGTATGCATGCAAACTTGGAGATGGAAATACTCGTTTTGATGTGGCAAGACAGTTATTCCTAGATTCCAACTTAAAGAAGAAATGAGTCCCTTGGAGTGAATTGCTTCATGAATTGGTATTTAATTACTCATTTTTCCTTAGGATGACTGAATTTTTCCTCTTACAGTTACCATGAATTATGTTACCTGAGTCCTGGCATCCTTCTTGTGTCTTGAGTGGCCAGGTAGTCTGAACTGACATGCATAACATTCCACAAAATCTAATACTCTTAAGAGTTCTGACTCCCCTCCCCAATCTCTGACCTGATCACAATTAATTGCTGATGCTAATCTATCACAGGCTGCTCCTCCAGCCATCTCAGAACTGATGCCAGTTTATTTCCATCCTTTAATGAGACCATGAAACCGTAAGTAGAGCAGCACTGTCTGTTCCCTCCACAGTTGCCTTCCTCCCACAGCCACAAAAAAATTAAATAAGACTTTTTCTCTGTCCCTAAAATTATCATCAAGGATGGAACCACAGTTACATGCCAGAACTTGCTTCTATGCTTTATAGTTCTTCAGCAGTGCTATGAAGGAATACTGGATATTGCCTTATTTCTTGTTTTTGATCTGTTAGTTTAGCTCCTTCTAGCTTTTTAGCCATCCTATGGGAAGTGGTGAACAAGGGATAATTAGTCAACATTCAAGGACAAAATCAGTCATTTTAGCATGAAGGGCAATATGTCATATTTGCATGTGAGCTATAAAAGAGAAAACCTTAGCTTATCAAATGGAGAATAAAATCAGACTGGAAAGAAATTTGATTTTCAAATTTTGAGTATTACAAACCATACAGTTCAAAACTCAAACATAAGTGCCATTTTAACACTATTATCTGGTCTTCAAGGGCCCCAACCTTGCAAACATTTACACATCTGCTTAACTTTAAATCTCCCTTTGAAGTTAATGGGCCTACTCACATGCTTAAAGTTAAGCACATGTATAAGTGTTAGCAGACTCAGGCTCTACAGCCGTATTCATTTATATCATCCTCTTTCAAAATGTTTTTNAGTTTGATTTTTAGTGTGGCTACAATAAGCAATTTGGCCTTGTCCTTCCCTCCTCCCACACTCCACCCAGGCTACCTTGTCCGTTATCTCTTTTTTTTT